>PVKA01010863.1:26103-63014 GCA_004027165.1 Ctenomys sociabilis | reverse complement strand
ATTGTGATAACATTGCCTTAAATGAACAAGGTGTAGGTACACCAAGCTATCATATAATACAATTATATAACAATGACATAATTCTAAAATTCATAAACCCAAAAAAGTCCAATATCATGAAAAACTATTGTTGTTGATCTTCATGATGATGTCTTTCTTAAGTTCTGCATCTTAAAAAGACATACACTTTTGAGAACATACATATGTTTAATATACCATGAGATTACTCATAAGTATTATAACAACTTTTTAGAACTATTTACATACATTTCATTAGTTTTTATTATTAAGGTAAGAATTAGATTCTACTAACATGTTTATATAGAATTATTTTCAATACAAAATTCACAAGAATTGAAGGACCCCAGGCATGAGCAGAGCTTTCTAAAGAGCTTACGATTTTAGTGAACCACTTAATCTTCTGAGTAAGGAGATAGTTGGACTCCAGAGGACAGGAGTTGACCAGTGTGCACTGTGCTGAAAGTAGGGTTACTAAAGAAGGAAAAATGTCCTATGATTCAGAAGAGAGCCATGTGGTCTAGCAAACAGTGACCCATTCTGACAGGTGCCATGTCTGAAGAGGAAAAAATGGAAAAGCCAAATAAGTCCCACTGCACATGGCTCCAAAAGTAATACTTCAGAACCCGGAAGTGACCTTGATTTAGGCACAGAGAGTAAGACTAATTTTGTTTGACTAAGGTCTCCATTTAACTTGGGACAACTCAACCATCTAGGATATTTTTATTGGGAAGTAAAAGCAGTCATAAGGTAATTGCAGCATTGCTGCCTGAGGCATGATGTGGATTAATTCCAAGGGCTGTAATTATATTATGATGTTGAGAGAAACTGACTTGTATGCTATTAAACAGAGAGCAATAGATAGAATAAGATGCCCAGAACTGTTTAAAAAAAAACAAACTATGGTCTTTTTGACCTCCAGAGCAGATAGGAAGAGGTATGGTAGGGTATTATGGGAACAAAGGTGCTGTGTTGAAATTATAGATTGAACAGCTAACCTATCAATGTTGAGGCATGATGGACCAAATAAGTTCTCCACTGGCATGGTCATCCAGCTTCTATGTTTATTTCCAAAGCAGGACTTATTAATAAAACGGGGCATATTGAATCTCTCACTTACTATACCTAAAGATGTCTGAATGACAGTGCAGAGGGTATTTCCTTATTAAATTAAATTCCCAACAACTGTAAATATTGCTCTGCATTGCATGATCTACACTCACAAATCCATGCAGTGTCAGACTTGGCATAAACTTTAGTGACATTGGCATTTTGTATCTTTGGAACAACTTGGTAGTTCTCGTCCTTATTTATTTGGCTACCATAATGGACACTGAAATTCTCATCTTCCATGATTTTTTGTTACATACCTTCCAGATTTTATGTCTCATGTGTCTTAGCCTTCTTTTTCAGTGTATAGAAAGGTATATGGTTGTTTTCAAGATTGAGCTGTTGTAAATATACTCTTATAAACATGTGTGCACATGTGTTGCTCTGGTATGATGTTTTTAATTCTTGAAGAAGATATGCAGAAGGGGAAATGCTGTGTTAGATGGAACTTCAGTCCTACCTATTGAGAAATTGCTACACTGATTTCCAGCTGATTTGGGGGCTGGGAAGATAGCTCAGTAGAATAAGCGCATGCCTGGCAAGTTCAGGGTTCTGACTTCAATCCCTGGTACTGAAAAAAAAATTTACAGATTGATTAATTTCTTGATGAAATGAGATGCCCAAAACTTAATTGTATTTACTTATCTGAGAAGTGAATATTCATCTGAGGTTCCCATTTTGGATTGGGTCTTTGAATTTTGGGGGCCTGAATTTTTTTAGTTCTTTTTCTTTTTGGTGGGGGATGGGTAACAGTGATTGAACTCAGAACCTTGTGTTTTCCAGGCAGGTGCTTATGCCATTGAATTATTTACCCTGTCCTTTAATTCTTTATATATTCTAGATAGAAGTCCTTTGTCAAAGGGATAGTTAGCTACAATTTTTTTTTCCAGTTTGTGGGTTTTCTTTTTACTCTGCTAGTGATTTATCTTGATGTACAGAAACTTTTTTGAAAAGATGAGATCCCAGTTGTTAATTCTCTGATATTTCCCCTGAAGTTTGATTTTTGTTCATGAATTCTCATCTACACCTGTCTTCAAGTTTTCTACTCACTTTTTCCACAAGAAGATTTAGTATTTCTGTTTTAATATTTAATTCTCTGATCATTCTGGACTGTAGCTTAGTGCATGGTGAAAGACACAGAATTCATTTTTGCCACGGGAAAGCTATTATTTCCAGCACCATTTATGAAAGAGGCTTTCTTTCTTCCAGTGAACATATTTGGCTCCTTTGTCAACAGGTGGCTGAGTGTGTTTTTACTTGTGTGCGACTCTTCCAATCTGTGTGTGGACCTTCAAATATATCTTTTTTTTTTTTTTTTTGCAAGTACCATGATGATTTTATCATAGTAGCTGTGTAGTATAATTTGAAGTGAAAGATTTTGATGATTCTTGCCTTTCCTTTGTTTACAATGATGGATTTTGTTATTCTAGTTCTATTCTAGTTCTAGAATAAGTTTTGGAATGTTTTCTCTAGATCTGTGTATAGACCATGGTCATTTCCATAATGTTGTTTCTTCCTATCCATGAGCAAGTAGTATCTTCATTATCTGGAATCCATGTCAAACTATTTTCTCAGAGTACTATAACTTTCACTGTATACATGTTTTTCTTTCATTGTTAGATTGATTCCTATGTATTTCATTTGGAGGATGTTATTGTAAAAGGCAGGGTTTCCTTTATTTCTCTCAGTGCATTCATTATTTGTGTAAAAACATGCTACTGATTTTTTTCAGTGTGAAGGTCCTGGGTTTAATCTTTGTTTTTTAAAATTATTTTATTGAGAAAAAATAGCAATGAGACAGTTTCAAAACAGATAACTAGTTTTGAAATAGACAACTAGCACAGTTTCGATAATTAATACATTGCATATTTCTGTCTTAGTGATTATTCATTATACAAGATGCAGACATGATGTCCTGTCCACAAACACTATTAGAACAAATCTCTCTATTCACTGAATTAAGAAAATGTAGCTGAATATCTATCCTATTTTGAGTAGACAGATACAAAATGGTCATGCATTTATATTCCCTCTTTTTTGGTTAGTTTTGTCAGAGAAGGACATTCCATTGTGATTTAACTATTTTAGGTGCATGATTTTTAGCAAAATATTCCAATATAGGCCAGTAGTCCATAATAGTAGTGAGTTTCTCATGAGACTGGCAATGTCAGATGTTGATCTGCACCACTACTGATTTTTGACTTGACTGCTGACTTTGCTATGCTACAGAATTAGTTTATTAAATCTTCAAGTCTATTGGTGGGGGTTTCTATAAGAATATTATATAAACTGCAAATAATTTCACTTCTTCTTTTCCAATCTTTATTCTTTTATTATTTCTCTTGTTTAATGCTATGGCAGTGTTTCTAGAACTATATTGCATATAAGTGGCAACAGTGGACATCTTGTCTTGTTCATGATTTTCAAGTGAATGCTTTTATTTTTCTCCATTTAATATGGTGTTGGCTGTTGGTGTGTCATAGATAGCTTTTATCAAGTTGAGATAAAGACCATATATTCCAATTTTCTGTAGGATTTTATTTTGAATGTGTATCATTCTTTGTCAAAAGCGTTTCCTGCTTTATTGAGATGATCATGTGACTTTTTTGTCTTTGACTCCTTTGATGTACTGTATTACATATGTAGATTTATATATATTAAACCATTCTGCATTTCTGAGATGAATCCCATTTGGTTGTGATGTATAATGTTCTTGGTGATATGCTGCATTTGTTCTTGATTATATGCTGTGTTTTATTCAGGATTTTTGCATTTATGTTCATTAAGGATATTGATCTATAGTTCTCATTTTCAGATGCATCTCTCTTTAGTTTTGATATCAGAGTATCAAACTCCAGGAATGAGTTTGAGAGAATTACTTCCCTTTTGATTTCATTGAAGAGTTTGAGAAGAGTTGCCATTAACCTTTCTTTAAAGTTCTTGTAGAATTCAGTTGTGAATCCATCGGGACCTGGGAAAGTTAGGGATTAGTAATTTAAAGTTGAAGATACAGGTGGTAATGACAAACACCATATGTAAAAGAACTTAAGGTTTAAATGGAGACTTTTAAATTTTGTTCTGATATATTTTGAATCTCTTCCGATGAAGGCAGAGGTTAAAAGAATTGGAAAAAAAATAGAAACTGGTACAGAAACTGAGTACAGATTGTAGTCACACAACATTCTCTGACTGCTATTTGCCCCACTATGATTGAGACCAGTGCCGCTATTAGTACTGCTGTCACCAGGACTGGCAACCATAATAGGCTGATTTATGCCTACTTATAATCAGGTACAATGTTTCCCAAATGCACTTAAAATATTATAAAAAGATTGTAGGTTTTCTGAATTTCTGGATGTTTATATTCTTTGTAATTTTTCTTTCAATGCATAGACAACTAATACAGCCACTTATATCAACCTCCTCTTGAAAGAATGTGTGTGTGTGTGTGTGTGTGTGTGTGTTATGGTTAACTGTATGCTTTTTGATCCTCATTAGAACGTAGTATCTCTGAAATAATCTCTTATCTCCCATTGGTCAGGTGACCATACTTTGAGAAAACCTAGATGAAATTCTAATATCCATTTCACTAATGTAGGAAAAGAGGCTAATAGAGTTCAAGTAATGAGGCCAAAGTCATGCAGAAAATCTGAAAGACAGCTTTTTAATACATACCAAATTTGCAGTCTAGTAACCTGATGAGTCTATGACCTTAGTGTTCAAATTAATACTCATAGAATCTCACATCTATCAGGTTTTCTTCAGGTGTTTTTTTTTTTTTTGTTTTTTTGCTTGTTCTGAGAAAAAGACAGGGCCAGATGCCCATTTAAGCCTTAAAAAAATAACTTCTAAAATACCAAACAGAAGAGCTAATGTTGTTTGTCCTTGGATTGTGCACTTTACTTCTCACATATCAAATTATGCGTTTGTTGGAGAGCATTATGGCATTTATTAATTATCTAAGCAGAATTCTCATTTTCAGTAAATGACATCTTACACAGTGGGCCCATGTCAGACAGGAGCTTTGACTGGGGAACAAATGTCGGTGTGGTGAGGCACCTGCTGAGTGTTTAATAACTACAAATGAAGCACGCTGTTAGAGTTACAAAGCACCGTTCCATCACTCAGTATGTTTCTTTTGTAAGTAAAGATAAAATGACTTAGACAATCTGTACTGAATCTATCAACTCTAACTGTAAAAACAGGAGGCAGGCAAAAAAAACTTCTTCAAATACAATGAAGGTTAGCAGAGAAAGAACAAAAATGCCATTATCTGATGAGAAATTAAAGTAATTTTATCCTAATGAATGACTGCACAATAGCATGGCATTGGAAAGCAGCCAAATTCAATAAGCTGTTTATGACTGATACTCACTTCTACGGATGGTAGACAGGGCTGGAGAGGTGAGTCTCTGTGTGCTATGGTTTTAATTTTCTCTCTAAAACTCACTGTAATGGATATGTCTTTCTGATGGTACTGGAAGGAGAGGTAACTGTGATGAGACTGTGTGGTCCTGGATGGACAGATAACATTACCATATGACCAGGTTAGCTATTGAAGTGTGCTCTTGGTAGATGGCTAAGTTTTGCCTCATTCTCTTCCTGGCTCTTCTAACTTCCACGATGGAATATTACAACACAAACTTCTTGGCAGATGGTAAGGCAGTGCTCTTGGGCTTCTCAGCCTCAAGACCACCATAAATAAAATCTATTCTTCATTAACTACCCAGTCTCAGCCATTTTGCTGAATGAATGAATGAGAGAATAGCTATAAATCTATTTATATGGTGTAATGTTCAAGATGGACAATGAAATGCATTAAATTAATTTTCATTAACATATTTGGTGATTTTAATGTTCCTATCTCTTAATATGAAGAACATAAATAAGGTAAAATTGTACATAGTAAATAGC
The DNA here is from genome assembly GCA_004027165.1 of Ctenomys sociabilis. Lineage (NCBI taxonomy): Eukaryota > Metazoa > Chordata > Mammalia > Rodentia > Ctenomyidae > Ctenomys > Ctenomys sociabilis. The sequence continues at coordinate 56,972 of PVKA01010863.1, read as the reverse complement.
TTTATTCATATTATTACTATGATAAAGTGATTTTCTTTTTAACAAATATCCTACATGGATTTTGATGATGGCTTTGACAATGGCTGAGTAATGGCTCAAAAAATGACAATTTTCAAAAAAAATTGTATGAGTGAATTGGTAAAGCAAAATTAAATGTAATTTTCTGCAAGTATTTGATTGACTATAAATTAGGAGCAATTGTTTCATAAATATTGCCTATTTTTTTAAAAAATTATCCTGTGAAATGGATATAACATTGAAGATAATAAAATTAGTGTTCAGCAGGTTCTAAAGGAAGATCAGTGAAGAATAGGACCATGAGCCTAAGGCACCATTGTTGCCTGTCTGCGTAAGTTGAGTAAGTTGGGTCTCCTGAGACCTATTAGTGCTCCTGTGGGTCTGGCCAAAAGCTATCTTTAGAAAAGAGAGTAAGTTTATATTCCATGGATATGTGTGTGAAAATCATCTATGCTAACATTAAAAATAATTTGTGTAAGCCAAAACTACTGGCACAAAGTTGAAAGGAAGAGAAGAGTGAGGTGGAGGTACACAAGCACTGTCTTGGTTAAATGCATGTGAAATGTCCTTGGTTCAGCTGGCACTGATTTTTCCTGAAAGTCCCATTACCCAAGCTTGTGTCACTCCCTCAAACTGTTGCCTCACTTGTTAAACAATTGATTTGAGAATTTTAATGCTTTTTACCCATCATTAGTAATTGCAGCTGTTCTCTCTCTCATCTATATTGGAGGCCTGGGAGGTTATGTGGACTGGAGGAATGGTTGATGTTTAAATTCTTATTCTTCTTCGTTTGATGAATATGTTCCACAATGTCTAGTTCCTCATAATGATCTTCAATGTCTTTCTTTTTAAAATAGAGGTGTACATACTTCGTAAGAGATGGCTCTGAGCACATCAGAAAATAATCATAGGTAATACTTGCACTATTCCATGAGGCTCTATAACAGAGTTGCCTTCCTTTGCCCAATTAAAAGTTCTCCATTCACATAGTTTTTCAGCTCAGGTGATACAAAAAAGTGATCTTGTCTTGTAGAAGTGAAATATCTTGCAAATTTTAGCAGTTCTAGTTTGAAACATAAGTCAAACTTTATCATAACTTTAAAGTAAACAAGTGACAGCAATATACGAGTGCTCTTCCTTAAGCAGCAGACACTGAGGGGGAAAAGGAATGTTTGAAAGCATAATGGAACTTCATAAAACATATGTATAAGAACGTACAGGACTAAATTTATTCCTCTTGAAACACAGTTTTTCAAATTTACTCTAGTAAACATCTGATTTTTGTTTCTTCAAAATTGTAAAGCATGAAATGCTTTTAAATTGAAGCATATTGTAAGCAAATAATACAAGCTTTCATTCTTTAATTTAATAAATTATCTTAAAAATTTCTAAAGAATGGATAAATGTTATTTTTAAAAGTCTACTGTCTAAGTGAAATGCTAGTACTTTTACCTTAAAAGTAGACACATCATTTCATTATTATATATACACAAAAAGCCATAACTAGCAATTTTCTTTTTTGATGCATTCATATCATAATAGTTATGTCAGGATTTCTTCTGAAGTTAACATGACAAAATTTAAATTTTGTTAAATTGGAACTGAATAAAAATTTAAAATCTTGTTTTGTCTGTTTCTTTGTCACAAATTATAGGAACTTATTAGCATTGGTAATTATGTTGTTTTACCTATTTTGACAATAGTTTATTGGAATAAGAAGGAGAAAAATGAGTTTGGAGATATTTACTACTGATAACAGCTGAGCTGCCTTGTTCAACTGAAAACTGTGAATATTTTATCTTTAAAGTGAACATTAAAATGTAGCTCCAGCATTTTCCAACTGTTTTAAGAGCAATGCTATCATTTTTTAAAGTTAACAGTCCCTAGATTCTTTTGTTTATATGAAAATCATTGTTGCATGTCATTTAGAGGCTGCTAAAGCATTACATGCCTTTAAACTGTCAAATATATGAATATAAAAATACCTCTTAAAATTATCAATACTTAACCACTTTGTATTAAAAACTGTAAAGTAATACAGAAAATACAACAAAAACCTGTAGTAAAGATATTTTGTTTGCTAATATAGTAAACTTTAATGATTCATGGATTTCTTATTTTTAATCCAGAAGAGAGTCAAATTTATTTTTTTTCCAATTATTTTCTTTTTAAGTAAAGATATATTTGATCACCATTTCCTATTTTGGAGGAAATGTCTTGTAGAAGTGAAATATCTTCTGAAGTGTAATGAAGGCCTGATGAGATCTAATAAAATTGTTCCCCTAAAATATGCTATTTTGATGAAATGTTTACAAAAAAGATATAATGTTATTCATAGGAAATAATGTACCTGGGAATTATTGAGGGATTTGTGCCTGTTTTGCTTTTGAATGAGAGCAAAATGTAGCCTATAGTTACCGCATAGAAACACCTAGGACAATATTTCCATTTCTAAATTCTTTATTATAGACTATGCTATAAAATCATCAGAGGTGTGTGGGAAAGTCCACTCAGATGGCTAAGCTAATTCCATGTACTCACACATGAACACACAGTTACTGTATACGCAGAGAGCCTGTCACCTAAGTTTGTGGGTAGCTTTCAAGTTTTGTGTGATGTACAAACAAATGGGACTTTCCAGGGTGGTACTTCAAGCTACTGAGACAGACATGTCATGAATTCCCATAACTCCCTATCTTTTTTTTCTCTATAATTTTCTTTTATTTTGAAGAACAAATATAAGAAAAAATTAACACATACAGAATCAGGGTAACATACAACGAAACATATATTACATACTTTTGAGACAATTTTTGTTAACAATGAATGCTATGTTATCTATTTTTATCATCAAATATGTTGCTCAGATTATCAAATATAATTATGTAAGATGGGACATATGATTGAATATTACCACATGCTTTCTTTTTTTTCTTTGGATTTTAGGGAAGGGTCTACAGGGTGTTCAGGGTCTTGCTGCTAGATCGGACTCATAGTGATCTTTCTGTTTACAGCCTCCTAACAGGTGGGATTTCAGGTGCATCCACATACTTTTATGAAATCTTAAATTTTGATCAGAAAATTTGGGGCACAACTGAGTTACATGACATTACAGTACCAGTTCTCCTATGCCCTCAGTCTTCACTGACCTTGAAAGGCTAGGGCTAAAATGTTGGCCGACCTTGCAGCCCTTCCATTTCTCCAATTTTTGATCTGCAAACTTAGGTTGTTAACCCTCCAGGAGAGAAGCTGATTATTACCCTGCAACATATGCAGTTCAGTTTACCCTAATTATCTGTCTCAGTATCAAATATTTTAGGCATAATGGGGAACAGATTATGGAGCCACATAAGTGTGTGATCCTAAGGAGAGTCACATGGAGAGAAAACTTTCCACAGACAGAAAATTGGTCAGGCATTGACCATGACTCACTCACATGGCTGACACTGACAAAGAATCTACAAAGTGCAGCACGGGATTAGAGGATAAACCCTGAGGGAACTTGATGACATTATCAAATACAAAAGTTACATTTCTTATTATATAGGTCTTGCTTTATCTTGGCCTTAACCATCCATCAGAAAAGTACAAAAATGAGCTACATAAAGTAAAGCCATATTAATATGCTGAGCTGTAAATGGCTCTAGTCAACAACTTCTGTGGATAACCCACTACTATTGTGGACTGCTGGACTGTGCTGGAGTGTTTTGCTGAATTCATGCACCTATAATAATTGAATGCCAACAGAAGACCCATCTCTGACAGGACTAAACAAAAAAAGGGGATACAAAGGAAGGACCATTCTGTATTTGTATATGCACAACAATTAGGATAAATATGCAGCTACTTTTGCATAATTCTATGAGAAAAAAGATTTGCACTAATAGTGTTTGGACAAAATATCCTGTCTGCTTCTTGTACGATGGATAACCACTAGGAAGATAATAATGTATAAAGTATTAATTATTGAAACTGTCCTATAAATCAGCTTTAAAAAAATAGATATGCATCTACATTCTCTTAATTCAATGAATAGAAGGATCTACTCTAATAGTGTTTGTCAATAGAATATCATGTCTGCACCTTGTACAACAAATAACCACTATGAAAACAATATGCAATGTATTAATTATTGAATCTGTCCTACTAATTTGACTTGAAACTGTCTCATTGCTATTTGTTCTTTAATAAAATTATGCAAAAAGATAAAATGCAGAACATCTAAGTGAAAAAAAATCTTAAATTTTGTTCTTTTTTTCTCTTCTACTTTTATTACCCTTTTCTAAAAAAATTGATTTAAAGAGAGTATAGTAATAATTGATACGACATTAGAAACAGTACACATTTAGAAGACCAAGATGACAGGGTTTTCAAGCATAGTCTCTGTATTACACATTGCTGTCCTCAATGTACTTGCTTGGCTCACAGTTATCTGCATACACAGTCAGTCAAGGTGAGAATTCTATGTATTAACTCCTATTTTCATAAAACTGATGGAAATTTTTAGTTCAGTCCCCTCATCCATCTTGTATATATGCTTGCTCCATGTCTTACTGTAGGGTGCCATCATCTCCTGTGAGCCTTTGCACCTGACCAAAGGCAGAACCACTGGGAGGATGTTTTCTCCACTCAGGAGCTAGAGTTACTTATCTCCTTTAGTGGTACTGTTGTGCTGTATGTAGTAAGGAAAGGACTGAAATCACACAAGGTTCATCTGATACGTTAATCATGAAAGAATACACACACACACAAAGAATGCTATTTGATGTTTTTGAATGTCATATTTATCAAAATTTACAATAATATTTAGTTTTTGTCCTTTGGAAAATGGTATTATAAATGGAAAAGGAAATATCAGCTATGCATAAATTACAAAGCTAAAGTGATATACAGTTTAGTATTTAAATTTTTCAATGCTTTTATGACATTACTGTGAGGAAGAAGGACAATAACAAAGGTGAAACTCAACAGGACCGGTTTATATCATACCAAAGCTGAGCAGGAATACTGGCACAGAGGTGAGCTCAGTTACTCTCCTCCCAGCTCTCAGGTCTTCTATGGGATCATAGTTACCTCCGCAGAAGGAGGCTCTAGAGAGCACATGGGGCAGTGGTCATCCATGAGAAAGCCTAGAGAATGGAGGTTGCTATTGATACAGGGAAGTAAAACTCCCAACCTGACCTGGATGAGTCCGTGTTCTCTAAAACTGAAGAATGAATTTTAGGAACAAACAAACGGAGGTTAAGGATAAAACTTTATTGGATAGAAAAGCTTCTGTTGGAGAGGGACAGAAGGGAAACCCGAGCAGGTTGCCCAGGGAAGCTGCCTCTTTTAGGGACTTTTATAGAGTAAAATCATGCAGGACTAAGGTAGAGAAGGGGTCTCGCTTAGGCGGATGTGGAGTGGGACAAAACTATAGTCAACCAATGGGATTACAAGCACCATTGCTCAGGCAAAGTCGATTAGGCCTAGGACCAAATGGGGAAGCGAGTCACGTAGTAAGACGGCCTGTAAACTGGCATGAACACGAGACAGGGTCTCTTCCCCTTGGGGATTGGGCTAGTGACTCAATTGGTCTTTTCAGGTGATAGCTATCTATTTAGAATATCAATCCTAGGTGCTGCTTTTGTAGCATTTGTTTGGCCTGGTTCACAGCAGGAGCCTCCATCCCACCCAGAGTTGCAGACATCTTGTTTCCTGTATTATTTCTTTCTAGGGCCTGGCCCTGTCTGCTGCCTAAAAATATTTCTATCTAACTCTGCTGCCTACGACACAATCAGTAGCAGCGCTGGCAGGGGTATGTGTCACTGGGATAGCAAGGCTGACGCAATGTGACACCACGCATCAGTGCTAGCTGGGGCGATGTAGAGTGGGACGTGGTCAGCATTGATAATGGTGGTCAGATTTCTTCAATCATTTAATTTGTTACTACGATTCAGAAGAAAGTTAGCTGAATAAAACCTAGAGATAAAGAACTTAGTACAGAATTAACATCAAAGCATGTAGGAGCTAATAAAAACTATAAGGAGAGAAACAAAATATACAAAGATGGTATGAAGAATTAAACATATATTCATTCACATATAGTTTATGATGAACTTATCACATGAGATCCCATCCTTCGTATTAGCTGTTTGTTTTGTTATCACCATTTTATAGGCTAGAAAACCAAGACGTCTAAGTAGACTTCTAAGTGCAAACCTTCTAAGTAGAAATCTGGAACACTTTCTGAAGGCATTTTCTTCTAAAATCAGAAAACAATCACTTCTGAAACGTCAAACTAAATATGGAAAACAGCAGAGAACTAGGAGTGTGGGACTTTTGTCACCACACACCTGAATGGTATTGTGTGCCCAGGACAGAACTGTAACACGTTTTTAGTCCCTGATGTATCCTGTCTTCGTTTCCTTAAGGGTTTCAGGACTGTGCATCCAAGTACAAAGGACTCCCAAGGATCAGAGAAGATTCTAAATATTCTATTCTTTCATGGAAAAAAATTCAAAATTTCAAGACAAAATAAAGTAGAGCAATAGTTTATACTTAATATATTATCTTCAAAGTAGCCACTCAGTGATTAAAAAAAAAAAAGTTGTCTTTTAGAAAAAAAGAACCTTAGATCTCAGGATATGCCAAGTCAGATCTCACTGAACTGCTTGCCCCCTCAAGCTTCTCAATATATGGTTAAAGAACCAGCTATTTGACTTAATCTCTGGTTTGGAGCTCTTTATTGTCACTTGCTTGAAAAGGTAATCAAGAAGGAAAAAAAGTGACAAGAAAAAATAGAAAGAAGATGGTGGGAAAGAAGTAAAGAATGAAATCAGGAAATTGGCTAAAAACAAGAAGAAGTGGTCAAAAAAGAAAAAGAGAAAGGAAAAACAAAAGAGAAGAAAAATTTAGCAAACTAAATTTTCTGCATGTTCTGTTTTAATCTTTGCCTACCACACATGGTTAAGTCTCTTCTGCTGTCTTTAATATATTTATAGTTGGGGAATTTTATTGTAAATCTATGTTCATTCAGGTTAAATTTTGAGTATAGCATGAGGTGCCATTTGATTTTTAAGGTTTATCAGGTTGCAATTACGTGAAAGCACCATTATTTGAAAAAATATTCTCTATATTTATACATTTTTCATCTTTACTGGAGATGTAGCTCATCTTTATTGTGTTCTTCTTTCTAGTCCATTTTCCTTTTCTTTTTGTAGCTTCTTAGGTCAAGGCCATTGGTTTTAGATCCAAGGTTCTTCCTTTCTTAATATGATTTTAAAAGTGCACATTTCTTTCAAAATAACAGAGGTGATTCTTACAAATTTTAATATAGTTTTTAAAACCTTATTCAATTAATAAACTTTCTTAGTTTATTTTTATTTACATTTGGGGTTAAGTAGAAACAGGTTCTCTAATTTTCACATATTCAAAAGTGTTTCAGTTCCTTTTGATTATTTCTAATTGCATACTTTTGTGGGTAGAATAGTAACTGTATAATTTTACTTTTTAAAAATTTGATGAGATAGGTTCTATAATCTATCATATCATCCATCTTCTTAATGGTTTCATGGCAATTTGAGCAGAATGAGTTTTCTGCTTTATTGCTTAAGGTGTTATCTTAATGCCATTTGAGTCAACTAGATTGATAATATTGGTTTCACACTACCTCAATTTTTATTTTTATGAAAATGTCTTCTGTTTGCTCCATTATTAGAAAATTTTCCTGCACAAAGAAACCCAAATGTTGAAGAGTTTTAAGCTACATCATGTTCACTTTATAATAAATAAGCACTTTATTTTTCAATTTCCTGAGGAGTTTTTGGTAGTAACGATGTGTATTCTGAAATTTTTCTTATTCTCATCCTTTTGGATGTAATGAACTTGTTCTTGCTATTTCTATGAAGTTTTCTCTTTATTGCTAGATTTCAGAAATCTCATTTTGATGTGGTTTTCTTTGTGTTTAACCTGTTTGGGTCTACTAAATATTTCAATATGTGAATTTGTAACTTTATGCTATTTTAATGTCATTTTTATGTCATTTTTCACACACATTTTTTCCTCCCTCTTATTTTTCTGTCCTTTCAAAATTTCCCAGTTAATCGTAAGTCTGCCTCATATTGCTTCCTATGGCACCAAGATTTTTATACCTCTATTCACTCTTTACTCTTAAGAGAAAGATTTGGTTATTAGATCTATGGGTTTGCTGGTCTTTTCTTTCAGTGTTTTCCTTTTATTTCTCATTTATATTTTCCCATGATTTCATCATTGCATTCATCTTTTCTTCTATGGATTTTCAATTTATGTAACTAAATGTCGAGTCTGTTCGTTACTTCACCCTGCCCCATCTGGTTCTCTATTGGCTGATGTTCTTCAAACTGTGAGTTACACGTCCCTGCTTGCATTTCAGTCTGGTCATTTTTCCCTCGGTGCTGCCGTTCTGTGAGTGTTGCATTCTTGAGTGTTTTTTAGCGTTGTAGTTTCCTATGATTATGGCATTGTTATGGAATATTGGTTATTTTTCTTCTGGATGGAAACTACATAACTTGCAGGTCAGGATTATTTTTAAATTATTTTACCTTGGACATATAGAAGTCTATCGCTAAGGCTAATTCGGCCCCAGTTTGTGGTTAAAACTTTTCTACAGTTGCTGCTACTTGTCTGTGTACTGAACAAAGTCTCCTCTGGGAGGCTTTGTTATTACCATTCCATGATGTCTGGAAACTGCCCACCTTAGCCTCCTTTTCTCACCCTTTTCTATTCATACGGGCAAAGTCTGTTTCAGAATCTCTGTTTCAGGGGATCTAATCTGTTCCTCGTGTTGTGATCATCAGGAAGCAGAGAAAAACAGCCACGGCCCCACTTCTATTTCTCAGTTCCTCTTGCTCTGCTCCTTTTGTCTTTGCCGCTTGCCTTCTCCCCCTCCTCCGTGTACTTACAGGTGATATTAGTAATTCAGAATAGACCCATAAAATGAAAACATTTTTGTTGGAAATACAGTTTATTAATAGGGTGCTTGCCTCTCATAAGGCAGGTCCTTAATAGGCAGCCACACATGGGTAAAAAATAAAAAAGAACACTTGTTACTTTATTTAATTTAAAAATGAATCTTTATGATATACTCATTTCATTTTATTAAATTCTTTTCCAAGCTTTTTGACATTTCTCCTTATATTCTTCCTTAATTTTTCCTTATGCTATTTGCTATTCTTCCTAAATAATTTCTCTGCCAAATAATGATTGATAGATTAATTGAAAATAGACAAAAGTGAATCAATCTGACCCTTCAAGGTTAGCACAAATTGTTTTAAGATTAACACCTTTGAACTCAGAAAATATAAGAAAGCTACAATAATAGAGAAAGTCATTTTTATGCTACCCAGTTCAATTTTGATTTGATTTTGCAGACATTCTAGAGAGGATATGGAAACTGTAATTCTTTATACATTTTTGAAAATGTAATATTTTCATTGAAAGTATGATTTTTGTTTTGAGAAACATGAAACTACTAGCAGTAGAAGAGTCAAGAAATAACCACAGGCCACTGAACTATCAGAATCACATCAATGCATAGTTTTTAAGAGTTATTTGATTAAATGCATAATTACAAATAAGAATCCAAGTACAGAAATACTGATTGTATTTTTACATTATACATATGTATGCATGCATTTTTATATTTTAATGTATACTTCATTTTTATATTCTTTTCTGATATAATGGAATTCTTTACCATAAATAATTTTGGTGAACATTTTTAATGAGTGTAAGACAGTATGCATGCAACTTCTGTGCATGGAATTATCTATAATTCACTGCACATCTGAGCTTTTACCACAGTTCAACTTGCTCTGGAATAATGAACCTTTATTAATGAACCATCGCACTGTCATCTAATGAGACCAGATTTTATTTTTGTTTCTCATACAAATCTTTTTTTATATACATCCTGGGATTATGATGCTCTCTTATGATAATCTTAAAAGCTCTCGTCATTTGTCAGCGTTTCTGTAGCTATGTAGCAAGCCACACAGACGCTTAGCAGATCATGGTTATAGCACTGTGTGTTGGAAATCGAGCCACCCTGATGGGGGAAGCTTGGTTCTGCTCCATGAGTCGCCCGGGCTCAGTCAGGTGACCAAACACCAGGGCTGTCACCTGGCTGCCTGACTGGAGGAAGTGTTGGGTGTTGGTGCCATCCTGGATGCGCAAGTACTGCTTTTGTGTGGTTGTGTGTTTTCATATATCTGACAAAGTCTTGTGTCATACGGTGTTGCAGCAAGTCAAATTTAAAATAATTGAGGTTGTCATTTCATGCCCATGAGTAAATAAATTAAAAATTTTTGTTATATATTAATGAACTATTCTCAAATATCACTGATCTCACAGATGTACACGGTTGAATAGTAGTTATCTAAGGGCAAGGATGTGGGGGGATAAAGAGAAGACTGCAAAATTACATTTAAAAGGAGTAAATTCCCGTGTTCTGTAGCAAAGTAGGGCAGCTAGTGCTGATAATCACACACTGAATACTTGAAAATAACTATCAGAGATGAATTTGAGATTCTCAGAATCAAGAAATAATAAATACTGAAGTTTTAGACATGTCATTATTCTGATATTATCATTCTCATGGTATTCATGAGTCTTACTGTGCTCCACGAATATGTACAGTTAGTGTATATCTGTTATTTTTTAAAGAATATCTACTAATATGTCCCTCTGCTCTCTAAGAACTTACTATAATGTTTCAATCACTGTAGACTGCCTTCACAATGAATGCTAATTTAAAATGCAAACAGACATTTTCTCAAAAGGCATTAATTAGCTTACAGAATGGATTTCTTCAGTTTTATTAAAATTATGAATTCTTCTGTAATTTTATTCTATATTCCTTTGTAGTGTGAAAGGTATTGTACATGTGCAGCACTTTTCACAATTTAATGCTGAAAGTTTAAACCTGCTTTTCTAAAAGCCAATGCATAGTGGTTTCTAGTTCTGTTTTGTTTTGTTTTAGCCTTCAATTTTAACATATATCTGACAGGTTTTCTACTTAATTTTTTAATTCAAGATTTATATTGAGATAATCAAGTATTTCTATGGAGTTGTAAAGCATAATAAAGACATATTAATACATGTTTCTTAGTTTTATTCAATGATAATTTCAATACATATATATATATATATTTTCCAAGTATGTTAATAGTTGCTTATTGAAGCAACTTCTGATTTCTGTGCATATTTATATCAGATAATTCTTTCTTTTCATTTTAGGGAAGGGTCTATAGGGTGTTCAGAGTTTCACTACTAGATTGGACTCATAGTGATCTGCCTGTTTATAGCCTTCCAAGAGCTGGGATTACAGGTGCATGCCACCACGCCCAGTCTCAGTTGCTGTCTCAATGTGCCCAGGGGGAAAAGGCTGGCACACCAGGCTGGGGGATTGACCACGGGCTCCTATGCCTGCTTGCAGTTGCTTTTATCTGCTGAACTATTTGGTTGGCCCTTATATCAGATAATTCTAAAATGTCAGAATCATCAGAATTTTAGTGGTGCTATCTTTATCATCTTTTTCATTCATTTTGAGATCTTGTTGCTTCTCGAGTTAATAATCAACTGCCAATTTAAATGACTTTTATTATCATGTTATGGCACCCTAGATCTTATTTAAATCTTTGTTTTGACTTGCTTCCTTTGAAACATTTTTTGCAAGTGTGACAGTTAAAGTTAATTAATGTCATGAACTTGTCACACAGGACATTGTGGCAGCACACATTTCTGTGTCTGAGGAAGGCAGGGAGGCACACCCTCCAGACTGCATCTGGCCCCAGACCCCTCCTTCTCTGTCACTGTCCCCTTGCTGTGCTTCCTTGTGGTCATGAATCAGACAGGCTTGCTCTACACTTTTTTTTGTTGAGAGAATCTTGCTCTGTAGTTCAGGCTGAACTTGAATTCACCATGTAGCTAGGCTATTCTCAAACTTCCAGGGATACTCCTACCTCAGATCCACTGCTTTTTGAAATATATTAGTTCTAACTCAGAGTCATCAGTTGTGAATTAAACCTCTAAAATTAGGAGCTTTCCAGAGCTAGAAAATATATTCCTAAAATTCATCTGGAAACAGAAGAGACATGGAATAGCAAAACCAATACTGGGCATAAAGGAAGGGCCAGAGGTATCACCATCCCTGACTTGCAATTGTACTACAAAGCTATGGTGATAAAATCAGCATGGCACTGGTGAAGAAACAAACTTGAGGATCAGTGAAACATTAGAAGATGTAGATACAACAACAGGCACACTCAGTCACCTTATCTTTGACAAAGGGGCAAAACATGTTCATTAGAGAAAAGATAGCCTCTTTAGAAAATACTGCTGGAAAAACTGCCTTTCCACATGCTGCAGGCATAGAACTACAGTCAAAATGGTTTGAAGATTTACTTTTTTTTTTTTTTTTGTGGAACAGAGGATTGAACTCAGGCCCTTGAGCTTGTGAGGGAAGCTCTTATTCCATTGAGCCATCTCTCCGGCCCCAGAAGATATAAATATTAAAACTGAAGAAATAAGTATTCTGGAAGGGAAAGTAAGTAGAAACTTTAAGGACATAGGTGTAAAAAGTTCATGAACAAAATCTAAACTGCACAGAAAATACTTCAAAGAATCAACAATTGGGATCTCATCATTTTGAAAAGTTTCTGTTTGTCAAAAGAAATCACTAACAGAGTAAACAGAAAAATCTTGAAGTGGGAAACAAGTACAGCAAACTGTCTGCCAGACAAAGGAGTCCTATCTGGAACATAGAAAGAATTAAAAAAGAACCAGAGACCAAAATTCAGAGACCCAATCCAAAAATGGGCATCAGAGTGAATATGTGCTTTACAAATGAAGAGATACAAATGCAAATATGCAAATGCAAAAATGTTCAATATAGTTGGTCATTCAAGAAATACAAATTAAAACAATGCTGAGATGCCATCTTACACCAGAAAGAAGGGCTATCATCAAGAAGTCAACAAATTCTGGAGAGGCTATGAGAAAAAAAGGTGCCCTTTCACTGTAGGTGGGAGTGCAGGCTGATAAAACTATTAATATGAAGAATCCTCCAAAAGCTAGTATTTGTCTTTTTGAGACAGGGTCTCGCTATGCAGTTCAGGCTGGCTTTAAGCTCACTTTGTAGCTCAGGCTGGTCTCGAACTCACAACAATCCTCCTGCCTCAGCCTCCCGAGTGCTGGGATTACAGGCATGCGCCACCACGCCCGGCTAAAAGCTAGTATTTGAAGTCCCATGCAAGCCATCTATTCCACTCCTAGGCATATATCAAAAGAACTGAATCATCATACTGTTGCAGGCAGCGGAGTTAGATAGAAATATTTTTTTAGGTAGGCAGTTAAGGCCAGGCCCTTGAAAGAAATAATAACAGGAACCAAGATATCTGCAACTCTGGGGAGGAGCGAGGCTCCTGCTATGAACCAGACCCAAAGGCCAAACAGATGCTAAAAGAGTAACACCAGAGATTGATATTCTAAATAGGGAGCGATCACCTGAAAAGATCCAAGTGAGTCACTAGTCCAATCCCCGAGGGGAAAGAGACCCTGTCCCCTATTAATGCCCGCTTGCTTCCCCATTTGGTCCTGGGCCTAATCAACTTTACCTAAGCAATGGTGCTTGTAATTCCATTGGTTGATTATAGTTTTGTCCCTCCCCTCATCCACCTAAATGAGACCCCTTCTCTACCTTAGTCCCTCATGGTTTTGCCCTATAAAAATACCCGGAAAGAGGCAGCTTCCTGGGCAACCTGCTGGGGACCCCCTTCTGTCCCTCTCTGACAGAAGCTTTTCTATTCAGTAAAGTTTTTCCTAAACCTCCATTTATTCCTAAAATTCATTCTTCAGTTTTAGAGAACACGAACTCATCTAGGTCAGCTTGAGAGTTTTACTTCCCTGTATCAATACCACATGTGTACCCATGTTTACAGCAGACCAATTTGTCTTAGCAAAATCTCAGAAACAATCCAAATGCCCTTCACCTGAGTAATGAAAAAAAGATATGGTATGTTTACACCATGGAGTATTCAGCTATTAAAAATGGAAAATTCAAATGGATACAGCTAGAGACTGTAATGTTAAGTAAAATAAATCTGACCCACATGTACAAACATCATATTATCTTCCTACTGTGATAAACTGAAACAAAAATTAAAATCTAAAAGTTATAACAGAAAATGCAAAAAATAAAGGAATTGTGCAATAAGAAGGAAAATCTGGGATAAGGGAAAGGATAAATGAAAGAAGAGAAAAAGGTATATTTAGTTATACATGCAGAATAAAGTAGCAGTTAATTGCTTAATTTTTTTTCTTTTTATTCTGATTTTTTTCTTTTGAATGTCTTACAACTTTGTTTTTTTGTTTTTTCTTCAAATGAATTTTACCTTTTATATCTGATAATCTGAGCAACTAATTTGAAGATAGCATTATGCAATACAGCAAGCATTGTTTAATTCTTATTAAGCAATGTTCATTACAGTTTAGTGAAATTCTGTATCATTTCTAATGCTCTTTTTTCTATCATTAATTTTTATTCTTTAAAAAATTTAAAATAGAATGAAACTATGAGCTAAATCAAACCTCTCCTACTGTTGGAAAATGAGAAATACACAAGTTGCTATAATGCATGTCCTGTTCTCCTTTCTGATTCATTTCTTTTTATCTATTTATCTATTTATTTATTTGATGCAGGTTCTCACTAGGTGGCTTGGACTCATCGTGATCCTCCTGTCTCAGACTCCCTGGTCCTGGGATTCCAGGCATGTGCTACCATGCCAGGCTTCAATAGTTAACATGACACACCAAGCTCAGGTTCCAGACCTGGCTCAGCATGGGGTGCTGAGTCTCGAATCCAGGTCCTTGTGCTTGCCTGGAAGGTGCTTAGACAATTGAGCAGTATGCTGAGCCTTTGACTCATTTTAACATCCTGCTAATGCAGAATTGGTATAATCTTTACAAATAAGTATATGGCAAATAAATATATGGAAAAATGTTCAATATAGTTGGTCATTCAAGAAATACAAATTAAAACAACCCTGAGAAACCATCTCAAAAACAAAACAAAACAAAACCTAGGAATCGACTCAGGATGTTGTAAGATATTTCCTGGGGCTGGGAAGATGGTTCAGTAGAGTAAGGTCTTCCCTGGTAAGCACAAGGGTCTGAATTCAATCCCTGGTTCCAACAAAAAAAAAAAAAAAAAAAAAAAAAAAAAAAAAAAAAAAAAAAAAAAAAAAAAAAAAAAAAAGGAAAAAAGAAAAACATTCCTGCCCTATATAGGCCAAAAAGATTTCATGTTTAGTATTAATTGTCTTGTTAAAGGATAATCTCATCAATTGATATTCATGTCACATCTGAAATGAAGAAAAATAGAGAACTTTAAGCTTAGAAAATATTGTTTAATTTCACTTTCCTCTTACAATTTGCATCTCTGTCAGTAATTCAAGTGTCCTGCTAAATAAAGTTGTAAAGGATATCCATTGTAGTGGATATCATGTAGCTATTTACCCTTTCTGGCTCTCAAAACCTTTTTCAATCTGTGGTGGCCCATCACGACAGTTACTAACCACAACCACAATTTCTGATAATCTGAAGAGCTCAGTTTTTGCAATTTTTGTTAATAAAAAATAAACATAGATAGATTAAACAAGACCCAAGTACCAAAGTTCAAACCAAACCAAAAAGAGTAACAAAGAAAAACTCTAGCCCTAACATCTCTTTTTCCTTCAAAATAGAATAACATAGTGCGTTGCCAGCCCTCAAAGTGGGCTTTATAAATTTATAGAACTATCCTGAATACCTATGAAGAGTACCTGTAGATTAAAAATAGACACAGCAGCTTATTTTACAGTGCTATTACATTACTGATAGATTTAGAGTACCACTATGTCTCCTGGGTATTTTTCTCTCAGTATAAAATATCATACAAAGCAGACACAGTCAAAAATTTACTCTTACTTTTATGTCCAAGATAAAAGCACAGGGAAAATCCATTCAAATAACATTGTAGGTTAACATTTATTCACTGGAACAAAATTTACTACGTGACTTAACATTTCTTTGATTTTTTTTGTGATTTGTAGCTTTGAGTACCATAGTTCATTCTTGATGCTAATGAGAGTAATTATTGATATGGGAGAAGAAGGCTGAAAATTATAATTAAGAGGGCTGACCAAATAGCTCAGCTGATTAAAGTGCCTGCAAGCAGGCACAGGGGTTGGGGTTCAATTCCTAGGCCTGCCATGCTGGCCCTGCCCCTGGGCATGCTGAGAGGGCAACTGAGACTGGGCATGGTAGTGCACCTGTAATCCCAGCACTTGGGAAGCTGGAAAAGGAGAATCACTACCAATCTGATCTAGTAGTGAGACCCTGAATACCTTGTAGATCCTTCCCTAAAATATAAAAAAAAAGAAAATTATAATTAGAAAATAAGCTTTCTATAATTTTTCCTACTGTTCATACCTGAAATTTTGTAGGAGTATCTTGATCATTTATGTAAATTAAATTGCCTCAATACCTATTTTGTATAATGCTAGCTGTACAGAATTGATTGTCAGTGAAAAGAAGGTCTCATTTTAAGGTTCATTCAAGGATTATAAGTTTTGCACTGAACTAAATGAGAGAGTAATCAGCTAATATGTTTTAACTGATAAAATGAGAAAAAAGTTGGAGTATTTATAAAATTATGTTAAAATTATAATATATGACACATTAATTTTAAAAAGTAGTAGTCAAGTTTTTGTACTTTTTTTTTAAATGGTTGTATGGGAGCTGAGAAGATGGCTCAGTGGAATAAGCATTTCCCTGGCAAGCACAAGGGCCTCAGTTCATCCCTGGTTCCACCAAAAATAAAAAAAAAGAAAAGAAAATGGTTGCATGTTTCAAAGTATTTTTGGAAGTTTTTGTATTTCAGCTTCCTGAAATGAATCATTTATGTCATCTGCCTAAACTTTCATATTTGTACTTTTTCATGATTTGTCTGAATAATATTATGGACTTGCTATAGTGTGAACATCAAGAAAAAAACACAAGATTATATGTTCTCTTCAATAATGCATTTGCTTTTAGAAAAGTAAGCACAGAGCAAATTGTCAAATATATAGTAAGATGTGATATA
This sequence comes from Ctenomys sociabilis, assembly GCA_004027165.1. Classification (NCBI taxonomy): domain Eukaryota; kingdom Metazoa; phylum Chordata; class Mammalia; order Rodentia; family Ctenomyidae; genus Ctenomys; species Ctenomys sociabilis. The sequence continues at coordinate 39,811 of PVKA01010863.1, read as the reverse complement.
ATAAGTTTTAGTCATGTGGGTTTTCAAAGGTCTTTAACTTTATTTTTCTTTACAAGCTTCTACAAAAATGTGACTTTTTTGGTATGTTGTTGATACAGCTCTACCAAACTCATCTAAAAATATGTATCCTTTAAGTTTCATACAGTAATTATTTTAAACACTTTATGTTGTCAAAGAATTACTCTTGTCATAACTGAGGTAGTATGTGCTCTCATCTTCTCAAAATATCATTATCATCCAGACTTACTAATTTATTTCATGTCCTTTTGTGGTTCTTAGTGCCTCACTACTCACTTAAACATGGCAATGGACTCAGCTTTATGCAATAATTGAAAACAATGTAAAAATAAGGCTAATAAAGCAGAAAATAGAGAATTTGGTAAGATAATTATATTCGAAATTTGCAGGGAAAGACATTTAACACAGGATGCATAATTTATAGCATTATTTTATAATATTCACCCAAAAAGCCACATACAGAATGTAGGAGATCTGTCCATACATTAGGGACCCAAATAACCCATCTGGTCTTGGATTCCATGACAATATCCTCCATGAGTATAACTGAAGGCCTAGAGCCCACGAGAATGTCTCGTGCAAGTTTATGTTGAGCACCTGCCTTGAGAAGGCCCAAAGGCCAGTGGTGGAAACTAGAAAGTGTCCAGCTGGATGAAGGACCTATGCCACGAGGCTGAGGGTCTGCCCTGGAGCTAAGAAGCAAAGCTCAAGGTAAGAACCAGAGATCTCCGAAAGAGAGCTGTAGCCTTCTCTAGTGACAGTGAGGACCCGAGCTAGCGCAATGATGAGAACATATCATCATCTGATACCATGAGTTCATGTCAGGAAAACCAGTGTGAAGGCGTCTCCAGGAGCATCAACAGCCTGCTATCGTCCCCGCCAGTTCTCGTCTTGTGCTGGTTGCAGCAGTCCTCAGCACAGCCTTCTGCATCCAGAACTATGCTGATTCCGTTCAGCTGAGTGAACTGAGTCAGGTAATCCACCACACCCACAGAGGAACTTTGAAATTCTCAAGTTGCTAAAAGTTTATCAATTACCAATTTAGCCATTCACACTTAAGCGAATTTTAACTGGGGATAATCCAAAATTCTTGGGAAAGATTACCTGTCTCTGTCTCTGTCTCTCTCCCTCTCCTTCTTCTCTCCTTCTTTTCCTGTCATTCCAACAGCCCAGCAAACATTCAGATGAAAATTTACAACTTGAAACTTTCTAGAACTTTACCACACTACAATGAATATTCTAATAACTATGTAATATATGCATATGGAGAGATATAGATATAGTTCATATTTATGTTTTAACTACTGGCATGATTGATACTTATTGGGTGAAGGAAAAGATTTAAATTAATAGAAGTTTTATAGCTCCTCGGTTTTCACCATGATTAGTTATATGTTCTTGGGTAAACTATTTTTGAGATAAAATTTAATTTTAAATAAGCATTTATATGCATCCTATCATATACATTGTTAAAATATTTATCTCACATAGAGGTCAAATTCCACTATATTTAAGGAAATTTTCAAATGAATGTTTTCTTGGCAATTTTAATGAGTATTATTAGAAGTATGTCATATAAATATTCATTGGAAGTATATGAATATTTATAAGGAATTCAAAATTTTCTGAATTAGAGGGCATTTATTTCTTAGGACACCAATATTACCAATAATAACTGTTATATTGCTCTTACCACTTGTTATCTTGCTAAGGGCTTTCTATAAACATTTCAAAACCTCCAGGCAAAAATATTATAGAAGCCAAGTTATGTATTCTATTTTATTTAAATGATATATTTGAAATGTATTGTTCCTGTGGATATTATAGTAAAATGCAATAAAGTTAATGAATGTACATAAACCAATATTGTTTTCAAATATGCATACACTGAAAATTTGAAAATGAAACTGAACTGATATTACTTTTGGAACAAAAACTGAACTTGAAATAAGAATTAGCTGCTGAGGGCTTGCAAATATAATTTCATTTGCATTTTTAGATTGCTCATACTTCAAGCTTTGTATTTGAATTCATAGGCTCATTTTTTGAGGTCTAACACTAACTAATAATTAATAGCATAAAATGAAAAAAATAAAAATTCCACTGTTAGTAATAGAAAACACATTTTATGTTTAAAGAATCATTCGAGGTTATGAAGTAGTATGCAGGTACTGGAATTTTGCTGTCTCCAGAAAAGCATAACTTTTGTTTGGAGATCAGTTGGCTAATTTCATCTTTATTTTCAAAACCGATGGCCCAAGAAATTGGTAGTTAAGATATAGCACCTATTGTTGTTCCTCCCCTTGAACTTATTTTTACTTCATTACTTTCTGTTTAATAACAATAATAAGGACAATGAAAAGTAACATTTATGGAATGCTTACTGTGTGCCAGGCACTTGCCTAAGCACTTCAGGGAGTAGAATTTTTATTTTAACATTTTGTGCATAAGAAAGTGAGTACTTGGAATATTCGAAACTTTTGCCCAGGAAGTATGAGTAAGTTGATGTTTTGAGCAGGGATCCGTTTTCTTTTTCTTTCTTTCTTTTTTGTCTTTTTGAGACAGGGTCTCACTATGCAGTTCAGGCTGGCCTTAAACTCACTTTGTAGCTCAGGCTGGTCTCGAACTCACAACAATCCTCCTGCCTCAGCTGCCTGAGTGTTGGGATTATAGGCATGAGCCACCACACCCAGCTAGGAATCTATTTTTCTAGTTGCCCTCATAGCTCTTCAATTCTGTCTCATATTGTGTCCACATGAAAACACATAATGGATCATCACAGATAAGAAATGAGAAATAAGAAAGATAGGTTCTATTATTGTTTGTGTCTACTTGTCAGCCCAAAGCTTCATAAAGTCATGGGAGGGGAGTAGTCAGGCTTTTCACAGGAAGCTGAACTAGATTTTGTAATTGATTCATGGCCCCGTGGAATTAAGTGTGAGTTATATCCATTCTAGGGGCAGACTGTATACAATATAAGAAAAAAAAAGAATCTCTCTCTCTCTCTCTCTCTCTCTCTCTCTCTCTCTCTCTCTCTCTCTCTCTCTCTCATAGATTTTGTTGTTTTCTGTCACCATGCATTGTTGCCTCTCTCCCGTGTACCACCCTGCCAATTGATTATGAAATGAAACCTCTAAATTTTTTTCTTTTAATGTATGTATTTGGTAGAGGGTCCTACTATGCAGCTTTGACTCATACTGATCCTCCTATTTCAGCCTCCCGAGCACTGAGCCTACAGGCCTCTACTTCATGCCTGGGTTCAGTGGCAGGCTGAATGAGCCTGGATGGGCTGGCATGGCATGAGGTGGTGGGACCCAGTTCCTTGCGCTTGCCAGGCATACACTTAAACCACTGAGCTATGTCCTCAGCCCTGAAGCCTATAAAATCTGTAAGATAAATACACATTTCCTGCTGAACAGTGGGTATGAAGTATCTTTTTTTTTTTTTTTTTTTTTTTTTTTTGGTATGAAGTATCTTGTCTCAGCAACAAAAAATGTAATTAAGAAAAGTTCCTAAGTAAAAATAATATACATAAATGCAAACATTTGCATTTTCTGAAACTGCTCACTGAAAGTCTATCCGTTTTTACTTTCCCCAAAGATCTAATAACAGAACTATTAACCTTATTTGCCAAAGCTAAGGATACATGACTAAGACACTATTTGTTATACAGGATATGGGAAAATAATAAAGGTTATTGCAGAGCAAGTACTGAGAGATCCTTAGGAAATTTATTTTAAAAAGTTTAAAAGCATTGCTGGCCATTACTTTAAAAATTGGTATTTGACATGTCTGACTATTACTTCATTCCTACATATTACTTTTGTCAGTTTTTTATTGTATCAGTAAGTTAGAACATACTAAAAGAGAAATTCCTTGCTTTTAATTAGAAACAATAATTGAACTAAAATAAAATGTGGGTAAGTTTGAAAACTGAAATTTTGGCCCATGGTTTTTCAAAGTAATCAGTAGAAAAGAGAAAAATAGGGCATGATAATTTTCAGATACAAAATCATTTTAATAAATAGAATGGAAACATTGATTTTGACCGAAGTTATTTATCTAATATTTATTAACAAAATTTTATACATATGTGATACTATAATGGTTTCAATTTGTTTGTGTATTTCTGCTACGTCTCATTTTTATTAATATCATTTTTTACTTAATTTTACTACTTATTAACCAAAATAATAGTTATGTTTCATATAATGTACATGAATAGTAATGTTAATTACCTCACATGATACTATCAGTTAAATCTCTTCTTGTAAAATTATTATTATTTTTTTTTTTTGTCTTTTTTTGAGACAGGGTCTCACTATGCAGTTCAGGCTGGCCTTAAGCTCACTTTGTAGCTCAGGCTGGTTTCGAACTCACAACAATCCTCCTGCCTCAGCCTCCCGAGTGCTGGGATTACAGGCCTGCGCCACCACGCCCAGCTTTTGTAAAATACTTTAAATCAGAGCACAGAGCACTGATTTCTCAGGAAATAATGTTACTGAAGCACCTATTTATTGAAATTATTCAAGGAATTTGTTGTAGAATAAGAATTTTACAAGTATTTTGTGTTTTGTCTAAGCTAGGCTTTAAAGATAATAAGTGTGATCCCTTTACTTTTATAATAATCTAAAAATCTCTCTTTCTCATTCTCTCTCTTGCTTTTGGACCTGGTGACACATGTAAGCAGTTGTGAATATGTTGTTTGGTTCACTGCATAAGACAACTTATGCATAGGTTTACCTGATTATGGAATATTCCATAATACAAACACAGTTAAACTTCATAATGTAGGCATAAAAATAGATTATATCAACATTGTTCACATTACACTTATAATAAATTTGGATGTTACTTGTAGGAGAAATGTTCTTTTGGAAAATTAAGTAAGACTATATATTTAGTTATGTTTTATATATTCATTAATATGCAGACATATTACATCTATGTATTCTTATCTGTCTATATATCCATAAAAATGTACATAAGCTTCTGTGTATGTGTTTCTATGTCTATAAATGAAAGTGACACTTCAAATCTAATAACTCTCTCATTTTTTTATGATAAACCTATATGAGAACTTCAAACAAATTCAGTGTATTAAGATGAAAGTTGTAGACGGACACCTGATGGGAGTCTTACTATGTCCCTTTTGTTTGGGAAGCAGGATTAAATCTATAAGTTACAAAATTCTGAGAACAAAGTTACAAATTCTCAAGGAGGGTTAGTGGAAGTCATAAGAAGCAGACAAGCTAGTTTTCAATTATATCTCTGTAGGCAAAATTATTGGTGATAAGGCATTTGTGGGTGGGTAAGCTGTATAACAAATTGTGACAGGCCCTTTATTTCATGATACTTAATGTCATCTTCAAGTGGCTTTATGTCTGTCTTTGAAAAAGTCTATTCCAGTATTTTATCAATCTACCTTCTTTTGAGAGATTTTTTTTTTTTTTAGTTTGTGCTGCTATGATAAAATACTATAGACTAGGTGCCTCAAATGTCTAATATTTATTTCTGAATAAATTCTGGATGCTAGGGTATCAAAGATTAAAAATGCCAGCCAAATTAGCTTGGTGAGAACTTCTTGGCTACCAGTGTTCTTGTTAATTCTTTACTTTCAATAAACAGTTCATCTTTCTTGCATTTTGACAACTTACCTCATTAACACTTACATACTTCCCAAATGTATGTCTCCAAATATTATTGTATTAAGTATCAGGGCTTTAATATGTGAATTTTTGGGGGGGCAAGTAACATTTAGTAAATAAACGTTAATAGTATTTTAAAAATAAATAAAACAGTGGATCCATGAGAATATTCCCATTGCCACAAGTTTTGGCCATAAAATTGGTTTATTAGTCCAAGGAGGTATTATCTGTGATATGAGACTAATAAATCACTAACCCTGGGAGCCCTTGGATAATAATATGAGCAAAAGTGTCACCAGCAGCAAAAAGAAACTATGACCCAAGTAAGTACCTGTCAGTGGTGAACAGAAAGAATTGCTGCCCTCTACAAACTGGAAGAGATGTGATAGAACCCATTTTTCACAAGCGGCTGGTTATTCTCTGTGGGGGTGTGACTTCTCAGAAGGCTCTCTTAAATATTTCATTGTATTCCTCATTTGCTATGAATATAGTGAGAAATTGTTCCTTTAGTTCTGCTACATTATGTGGAGAAAAGGTTTTTCCTTGGGCAGTTAAGTTGCTACATCTTAATTACTCATATGTAGTTAACCAATAGGGATGTCCTATGCCTTAGAGTTAATCATAATGGATATTACCATGATAGGTCTAAGAAAATCAGATGACCCATTGAAAAGCAATTTTTTTTTTGTGCAAAAGGCTGAAAACTGATTCCCGCACTTGAAGTGCAAGACTGATTCGGCACACTGTACTTAGCTTTGGAAACAGAGGGCTGGTGTGCAAGGCGTGTCAGGTCAGCCTCTAGTGACCGAGGTGAGGCCTGATGCAGACAAGCCTGCATTGCCACAACCATGAATCTTAGCTCTGCGAAGCATTTCCACACTGCTAGGTGGATTCCCTACCCCGCCTCTCCCAGTGTGAGTTACACTGGGTTAGGTCTTTGATTTTCACACTGCGACCCTATGTAGAGAATCCAGTTGAGCTCATCCAGGCTTCTCACCTACAGAATTGTAAATTAATATGTGTGTGTCATTTTAAAACATGAAATTGTTCTAATTGGTTACAAAATGTTTGGCAGCTCTCCACAGGTCAGACAAATACCCTTGATAGTCTAATAAGGGAGCATGTTTATTCTCGGTCATAGGCATGAACATTGCTTTGGGGCTGGGATGACATGAGGGCGGAATGCACAGTAGAGTGCATCCTTTACAGTGGGTTGCAAACAAGAGAGAAAAAGGAAAATGTTCTGAGTGCAGTCCTATGATCAGCTGCAAGGGTACCCTCCTTCTGCAAACTGGGACTTGAGGATCTGCCAACAGTTCTCATCCCTGAAAGCTTATATCCTGTCCTGCAGGAGACCACAACTTTAGAATGCAGGCCTCTGGAGACAGGTAAGATCCACACTGAAGCATGAACCCAAAGAAAACAAGATATTCTTCCTGGGACGTTGAGAGCATACTGTTTTCCTAGTCTTTTCAGTTTTCCTGGGAAAAGTAAGCACATACGATCAGACCCAAAGGAAGCCTCTGTGACTAATCCTCTCTAGTGCTGCTGTGTAATCATGTGATCAGTACGAGACCGGTATTGCTGGTATTGTGTCTACTGAACTACGTATCCGTATCCCTTAGTCATGTGTTGCTTGTTTTATAGTTGGTTTATTGTGTGGTGTTAGCTGAAGGTTAAAAGTAAATATGTTCAGTTCAGGACACCGGTGGGTAGGTGATACTGGTAGGAATTAATCACATACGTGCTAGGTTAATGAAACATTTATATTTATTTATTGCCACAAGAAAGTGCATGAGTCAATAGGAACCAAAAGCCCAAAAGGTGTGGATTCATCTGAAGTGCTGGGTCTATCACTGCCTGTGCCTCTCTGACACCACTACTAGCATGTGAGTGACTTTTGCTAGAAAAAGTATTTTATTATAGTCTGCTTAAGGAGATTGGAGTTTCTTTACAGTACTCTAGTTTCCAGAAAACCTGGTTCATTGCAATCTAGGAGTAAAAAGAGCAATGTTAAATCCTGGTATAGTCAGTTGACCTTCTGCACTCATTTTGTGTTGAAAACTGGAAGTTTCCACAGCCCACAGTATTCGCAGAGCCTTTGTCATTGTTCATCTCAAACAAAGGCAGCCAGTTACTGTTCTCTCTGGATGCTCTGGAGCACAACCTATTTCCCTGCTGTTTTTTTTTTTAATTTATTTTTTATTTTATTGAAGTACAAATATCAATCAGACAGTTTTAAGACACCTTAACAAGATTCGATAAATTAATACATTGCAAACTGTTTTCATACTGTTTTGGTATTGTACAAGGTGCATACATGATATTATACTTACAGACATTATTATAGCAGATGTCTCTTATCAGTTAATTAAGAGTGTAGCTGTTTACTTATCTTATTTTTTATACCTGAATTATATCAAAAATTCAGTAATTATGTTCCTAGTGGATGACCATAGTACTAGAGGCCGATATAATATCCTGTCCAACCACCATTAGTACAGATCTTGCCTCTCATAGGATTATGTAGAAGCACAGCATTATCTATCCCAACTGTACTGTCTATACACACACATCATGATTTTTTCTTTCTATACCCCTCCCTTTGTCTACACCTGTCAAAGGTAGGCACTCCATTGTCATTCAACTAACTTAGGTGCTTGAACTCGACAACACAATCCAACATAGTCCAGCATTCCACAACAATAGTGAGTTATTCAAAGAAGTTATCGACCATAGCCATTTACAGCTCAGCTTAACATTATGGCCCCACGATGTATACTTCATTTTTATACTTTTCTGCTGGATGGTTAAGACCTAGATAGAGCAAAACTTACATACCAACACATGTACTTTATGTTTCTTATGTGGTCAGTGAAGTCCAATAGACTGAAATCTAAAAACCACATGATCATCTCAATTGATGCAGAGAAAGCCTTTGACAAAGTCCAACACTCATTCATGTTCAAGGTCCTGCAGAAAATTGGAATAGATGGACTCTATCTTAACTTGATAAAAGCCATCTATTACAACCCAAAAGCTCATATAATCCTAAATGGGGAAAAACTGAAATCTTTTACTCTTAAATCAGGTACAAGACAAGGATGTCCTCTATCACCCCTCCTGTTCAATATAGACTTGGAATCCTTAGCAACAGCCATTAGAAAAGAGGGAGAAATAAAGGGAATAAGATTAGGTAAAGAAGAAGTTAAATTATCACTATTTGCAGATGACATGACACTTCCCTGCTGTTTTTCAGCTTCTTTTTAGCTCCTTCTGTCTGTGTTTCTTGCTTCACGATCTTCTTCATCCATGTTCAAAGTCAGAACATAGCTGGACACCTCACACTGAATCACCTTTGTACTGACATTCTGTCTTCCTCTTGCACTTTTAAGGACCTTGTGATTATACAAATTCTACCTGAATAATCCAGGCTATTCTTTCTCTTTTAAATTGAAATAATTAGCAGCTTTCATTTTATCTGCAACCTTAATCTCCTTTTGAGAGGAAGGAGCAATCATTCTGCCCATTACAAACACATGGATCAAATGGGAAATACTTGCTCCATAATTACTTTTCTTGCTAGGTTCATTTTATAGGCTAAAACAAGCTCATTTGGAAATTGTGTTACGTCTCATTTTTCATTCTGGCAGTAGCTTTCTTTTTAACTAGATAGTTTTGCCCTATGCATTTATATATATATGTACATATACTTCCTCGCATATGCCTATTGATATACTTGTAACTTAGGGTCTTCCCATATTCTACATAATGTTTTCACTCTAACAATATTGTATGGTTACATTGTAAATTCAGCAATGGCATTATTTGGGCTATGGAAATTTCTCATCTGGAAAGTTAGGCAAAAATATTAGATGATGAATTACAGGGAATAATTTTGTAATGGAATTTATATTTTCTTATCTGACATGAGACATGATACAAAGCACACGCTTTGAATCAATTGAAGCATTATAGCACTACTGAATGTGTTTAGTTCCATATGCTAAAAGAATAGCACCACTAAATATTTAAAATCTGACATTGACATTTTATTACAGAGTTTGCTTCTAAACTTGGTACTTTGAAGCATGCTAGAGAAAAACCAAACACATTTCTGATTATGATTGAATGAAAAATAATTTCAATTTTCAGAAATTCATTAATAACTTTGTAAAGGTATAATTTATAACAGGATATAATCATTAAGAAGTAAATAATATTGCATGTTAAACTAAATGATAGCCAAATTAAATTGAAGTAATATTATTATTTTGTTCTTTCTTAGCTCAAATGATTGCAGTCCTGACATGCAGTTTACCACTGATGGATGGAAGGAGACAGTAAGAAAGGTTATGAACTAACAAGAGTAAAGCGAGTATTGAATCAGAAAAATATATTGAGATTCTGAGAGAAATCAAGATATGTGCTTCAATCACTGTAGTTTGTTACTACAGAGATTTGCTGGTTGATGAGCTGTCAGTGAACAGACAGAAACAGATTTTATAAGAGGCAACGAGATTTGCAGAAAAAGTAGTTTAATACCCAAAGGACTCTATATAAATAGAATTTATAAAGTAAAAGTGACAATAAAGTTTGTAGATCAGGAGGGATAGAGTTTAATTTAATTCCCAAACAGACAGCCTCTATATTTTCCTTTTAGTATCTTAAGTTCTTTATAATGACATTTATATATGATGTGGATCTCAGCTTTTTCTCTTCATAAGGAGGCAATGTGCATACAAAACATGAGCTATAACAAGGGAGTTTGCCTGAAGCACTCTGTTTTAATGTTACTACTTTTTTTCCCCTATGGTCAACTTCTATTAATAAACTATCTAGCATCTATGAGCTAAGAATAATCTTAATTCACAGATTTTCATGAATTTAACTCTATTCAAATTTCTGAATAAAACTTATAATGAAAATTTACTAGAAGGGCTATAAATTTGGCTTCAGCTTGATATGTTTTTAAACTGTGTGATTGATTATAATTCGTCATTCTACAGAAATTATATCATCCATATGATATTAATTTAACATATTAATGTCTGATGTTTTCCTAAACTTCCTATCATAGCCATTGTCACTTCATAAAATATTGTAGACTCTGAGTAATTGTACCTTTGTTTGAAATTATCTACGGTTAGCCTTTCTCTGAAACATTTTTCAGTAATCAGGGACTGACCTAGACATTGTGGTGTATTTATTTATCTTGTGTAACTGTGAGGGAAACAGATTACTGAAGAGTGATCTATACTTAACATTCTTTGATTTGGGGACTTTCCCTTTAAGAAGATTGGTAATTGTTCCTTATTGAACAATTTATCTTGGGTTGCTTGTCCTCAAGCCAATTGCCTGATTATCTGACACTGGTACTCTAAACTCTCAGAAAGAAGTAAGCATCCTGCCCATAACTATTCTAACCTTGCTCAAACCCTTGAAGCCCCCTCTGGCTGATCCAGTAAGAGTTATTAATGTTTTAAAAGGAATTTGGAAAGGATAGATGTAGAGATGAATTCAATCTGCTAACTTTCTAAACTTGTTTGCTAATTATGTCTTTACAGAATAATGAGTGTTTCTACTATATACTGAAAGTGTAAAGAATGTTCAAAGATCTCTTCAAAATATTTACTTTGCTTTTTTATAGGCACAATAAATATATTAATAATTGACATTTAAAATTCTCTCTCTGTATATGGAATGGAAAGAATAATCCCATTGGCAGTTTGTCAATGAAAATATGTTAAGGTAAGTTTATTAAATAATACTCTGTCAGTGTTCCATCCTACTCTGGTATGCCACCCTACATTGATGTCACATTATCCCTGGTTTTTAAACTTTTTAAAATTTTAATTAATTAATTAATTAATTATATCCTGCCTCAGGTTTATTTGTACAAAGAGCACAGGAACCAGCCCCCCACAGAGGACACCCCAGGGGGCACATTAGTCCTTCTGTCTTTTCATCAGCAGATAGAGGCTTTATTGTGGAGCTTTCATGGAGGCCTGGGCACCTTTGGGGATCTGGGCATCTTTGGGATCCTGGGCTGTAGCAGAAGCTGGAGCCTGGGCCTTGACTGGAGCCTGGACTTTTGGCCAGCAAGGCCTGTGAACTTTGGCTACGTGGGCACAGATATGCTTCCCAAGGTTGGGGTGGGCAATATAGACAAGTCAAGCAAACCTACAGTTTACTCCCTTTGGAATGATCTTGGGCTTGACTTCCTTGGGTTTATGAGGGCCTTGATAGCTTGGGGCATGCATTCATGGTCTTGACATTGTTTGCTTGCATCTTCTTGAAGCGCTTCTTGTTGTGCTTCTTGACAACACATGTTCCTAAGAAATTTGGGATCCATCCCCTTCAGAGATTTGTGTTTTTTTGTGTTTGGGATTTCTTGATGCCATTTCTGTACCATTTTCAGAACTGGTTGTATGTGGTGTGGTTCTTGGACTTGGCCATGACTTCACTGTAAACCATGAGTGTCAAGCTCCTAGCTCTGCTGTAATATACAGAAGTGCACAGAGCTCTTCTGAATAGGGTCCAATGAAGACATAAAAATATATAATTCACATATACAGTAATATACAGCAGAAGACATAAAAATATATAATTCACATATACAGTAATATACAGCAGAATGAAATAAATAGATTTTGAAGTCAAACAAAATTGGGTTTTATTTTGGTAGTTCCACTTACTGGACATTTAAATTATTTGAGGTGTTTAAAAATATGAAAATCTCCTAATTTCCTTTTTCAGTACTGGGGATTGAACTCAGGACCCTGTACCTGCCAGACAAGTGCTCATTCTACCAAGCTATCTCCCCAGGCCCTCTCTTAAATGAAGTGAGTCCTCAGAGGCTGATTTGATCCAGTAAAGCCTGATCAGTGGCCAATAACAGGGCTGATTAGATTTGTGATTCTGCCTTATACTCTGGCCTATTCTTTAGATACAAGAAGAATGAGACAGAAATAGTCTTGAAATAAAATATTTAGTAGTCCAGGTTAGAATGACAATGAATGTATTGGTTTTGATCTAGGTAACTTTTATTGATTAGATGACATTTTGTTTTCTCTTATATTTTATATATAGTTTTTATTTTAATGCATTTTTAATCTTTGATGGATCAGTCATGAGTTTTTTTTACTCTACATGTGTAGCGCTAAGCACTATTTTTGGCATGGTGATACATAAATACAATACAGACCTTGGCATTTATTACATTTTAAAAATTAAAACACTTTTTAGAAGACCGAGATGACAGGCATTCAAGCACAATTTCTGTATTACACATGGCTGTCCTCAATGTAGTTGCTTAGTTCCCCGATATCGGCACACAGAGTTAGTCAAGGTGAAAAGTTTACAAATTAACTGCTGTCTTCAAAAACTGAGGGAAATTCTTAGTAAATCCACGTCAGCCATCCTGTATACACACTTGCATGTCTAAATTTGTACCATTTCTTTTTGAGACAGGGCCTCACTATGCAATGCAGGCTGGCCTTAAGCTCACTTTGTAGCTCCCGGTAGTCTCGAACTCACGAGAATCCTCCTGCCTCAGCGTCCCGAGTGCTGGGATTACAGGCATGTGCCACCATGCATGGCCTAAATTTGTACCATTTCTAATGTCATATCAATTATTACTATACTTTCTTTAAAATGGTTTTTAAGATGTAATAAAAGAAAAAAAAGAGACAAGAACAAAAGTTTAAGATACTTGAAAGCAAGATGTAATATGCAATCTTATGTCCAATCATACATAACTATATGTTAATCTGAGCAAGAGATTTGATGACAAAAATAGGTAAATATCAACCAATGTTGTTCAGCTATTCTTGTTTTGAAAATCTGTAACATGTTTTGTTGCATGATACCCTGTTTCTTTGTTTCTGATTTTTGTTCTTTTATTTTCACTCTTCAAAATAAAATGAAATTATACTTAAAAAATTAAAACAAGTGTAAGTATCATTTTGGTTATGTCTAGTGTTTGCATGGTATAAATATGAATTGAAACTCTTAAGCAGTCATTATATTGTACACACAAA
>PVKA01010863.1:11103-23603 GCA_004027165.1 Ctenomys sociabilis | reverse complement strand
GTATTTCCACCTTCTTTTGTGATTATACAGGACTGTGGTGCTCTACTGTAGCCATTGGTATGATAAAGGAAGAAGGGTGTGCTGTGTAATGAAAATTCAGTGGAGAAACTGGATTGAAACAGGGACATGGCTGTGTCTGTTTCTATCAGTACAAATACATTAAGATTCTATAGACAAGCAAGACAGTGTAGGCTTTGTGTTGCAATGTCTGCCTTATTCTACTCAGCACAGTATCTTTTTATCTGTGTTGCTTCAAGTAAGAGTTTCAACCTTACTAAGTCTGAGCAATGCTCTCTGAACGTGTGTGCACTGTGTGTTTCTTTTATCTTTTCTATTTCCTTCTTTCTTCCCCTCTTTCTTCTTCTCTGTCCTCTCCCTCTTCTCCTGATTCTCCCCATCTTCCCCTTCTTCCTCTGCTTTTCCTCTCCACCTCCCACCCTATCCACTTGCCCTTTCTCTCACAGTACTAGGGATGCATTCCGGAGTCTTTACACTGAGTTGTATATTTTGAAAGGTAGCCTTGCAAAATTGATGAGGCTGAACTTGAACGTTAGGTTCTTTTGTTTCAGCCCCTGGGGGGGTCTTAGGATTATAGGTGCATATCATTCTGCCTGGACCTGTGCATTTTTACTTTATTCATTCATCTTGCAAGGGACAGTATGGATGTTTCCATGGAACTAATGATGTTTCCTTGTCTTGCTCATTGTGGATAACATTGCAGTGAACCTGGGAGTGCAGGTAACTCCGAAGTTCTGCTGTCCTCTACCTTGGACATATAGATGGAAGTAAGGCCATTTTTCCAACAAAAGTATTTCTGACTTCTTTCTTCTTCCTTACTGTTTCTGACATCCCAATAACTACTAAGTGTACATACATTTAAAGTAGCAATAGTTCTCTAATGTAACCTTAAAATCATTTGAGGCAGCTTGTATAAATAACACAAAGAAAAATTTTCAGATCAAGTTATTTTATCTCACTTTATGAGGCTCACTTTTCTCTTAAGAAATACAGTCCCTTCTCAGTGCAGACATTCATTTGATTTCTTTTTTTAAAATATTTTTTGATAATGTTATTGAAGAACAAATAGCACTGACAGTTTTAAATCAAATCAGTGGGACAGGTTCAATAATTAATATATTACACATTATTTTCTTAGTGGTTATTTGTTGTACAAGGTGCAGACATGATATTCTATTTACAAACACTATTAGAGCACGTCCCTTTATTCATTGAATTAAGAGAATGTAGCTGTAAACCTATCTTTTTTAAAAGCTGATTTATAGTGCAGTTTCAATAATTTATACTTTTTACATTGTTATCTTCCTAGTGGTTATCCATAGTACAAGAAGCAGACAGGATATCCTGTCCAAACACTGTTAGTGCAAATCTTTCTTCTCATAGCTGCAGGTTTATCATATCTGTTCTGTATATACAAATACAGAATGGTCCTTCCTTTGTAACCCCTTTTTGTTTTTTAGTCCTGTCAGAAATGGATATTCTATTGGAATTTAATTATTATAGGTGCTTGAATTCAGCAAAACACTGTAGCACAGTCCAGCAGTCCACAATAGTAGTGGGTTATCCACAGAAGTTGTTGACTAGAGTTTTTTACAGCTCAGCACATTATTGTGGCTGTACTTTATGTACCTCATTTTTATACTTTTCCCCTGGATGGTTAAGACTGAGATAAAGCAAGACCTATATAACAAGAAATGTAAGTTTTGTATCTGATGAGGTCAGGTAAGTCCTCTCAGGGTTTATCCTGTAACTCTGTACCTCACTTTGTAGATCCTTTGTCAGTGTTTGCTATGTGGATGAGTCATGGTCATTACTTGACCAATTTGCTCACTGTGAAAGCCTGAGAGAAAGTTTTCTCTCCATGTGACTCTCCTTAGGCACACTATACATTATTGATCACATTCCTCTGCATCTCCATAATCTTCTTGATCATAAAATTTGGGGTACAACATACAACTGAGTTCCATGATGTTACAGTACAGGTTCTCCTATGTCCTGAGTCTTCACTGATCTTGAAAGGCTAGGGCCAAAATGTTGGCTAACCTTGCAGTCCTTCCATTTCTCTAATATTTGATCTGCAAACTTAGGTTGTTAACCATCCAGAAGAGAAGCTGATTACTACTCTGCAACATATGCAGTTCAGTTTACTCTAATTATCTGTCTAAATCTCAAACATCTTAGGTACAACGTGGAACAGATATTTTCCATCAAGCATTGATGCAAAGAATTTTAAGCCCTTACAGAATATGAGGAAAAAACTACAAAAAATAGTACTATACACATATTATTACACAGGAATTTAGAAATCTAACCATATATAGCCTTGTAGCAGAGCAGTCCTGTAACATTTTCCCCTTGTGTCTTTTTTCGCATTTATTACCCCTAAAACAAACAAACAAAAAGACAAAAACCATTTACCTGTGAGAAAGTATGTTAATAATTGTTATGTCATGACACTAAATATTTAGCAGACCAGAATGGCAGGCATTCTTAGCATGAACCTTCTATTAAACATTTCTATATTCAGTGCAGTTGTTTGGTTTACAGGTATCAGCATATACCTGTAACTATACTATATCAGTCAGTTTGAGAATCCTACCATTTAACTGCTACTTTCAAAATCCTGCTGATTTTTTTCAGGATCTTTGCCTTACCCATCTTGCGTGTACAAACATGGCTTTGTCCCTTTCCTATTTCCCAGTGTTCCTCCTTATACTCTCCTCGTTGTCCAATTCTCGAGTTCTCGCTTTCCTTTCTGTTGGGTTATACCTTTCTATTTATATTTCTTCTTTTGATTTCTTATACTAGGGAGACTATATGATATTTGATTTCTAAGTAGACCTGTATCTCTCAATTTGGAAATCTATTGTGTACTCAAATAAACATGCCTTGTTTTTATTTTAATCTTGTTTATGATTTCTTTGTTTACAGAGTTGTCAAATAATTTAAAGCACATTTTAATAAATTTTGACAATTCTCTTTCATTGAGCAATATGCATATTATTGACCATAATGACCCTGGAAATCACATAAAGACTTAGCTTAGGTTCTTTTTTTAAATTTTATATATTAATGTATTTTTTTTCATTTTCTTTATTTATTTTTTAATTTATTGAAAAGCAAATAGCAATGAAACAGTTTCAAATAAAATTAGTAGGACAGATTCAATAATTAATATATTACATATAGTTTTCATAGTGGTTTTTTGTTGTACAAGGTGCATATATGATATTCTATTTACAAACAGTATTAGAGCAGATGCCTCTAATCAATAACATCATGGAACTCTGTTGTGCCCCAAATTTTCTGACCAAGGAGATTATGGAGCTACAGAGGAATGAAATCAATGTTGTATAGTGTACCTAAGGAGAGTACATGGAGAGAAAACTTTCTCTCAGGCTTTCACAGAGAACAAACTGGTCAAGCAATGGCCATAACTCATCCACATGGCTGACACTGACAAAGGATCTCCAAAGTGAGGTACAGAGTTATTGGGTACATCCTGAGGGGACTTGACTGACCTCATCAGATACAAAAGTTACATTTCTTGTTTATAGGTCTTGCTTTATCTCGGTCTTAATCATCCTACAGAAAAGTATAAAAATGAGTTATATAGAATAAGGCCATAATAATAAGCTGAGCTGTAAATGGCTCTAGTCAACAACTTCTTCAGATAACCCACTATTATTGTGAAATTCTGGACTGTGTTTGATTATTTTGCTAAGTTCAGGCACTTATAATAATTGAATGACAATGGAATGCCCACCTTTGACAGGCCTAAACAAAAAAAAGGGGATACAAAGGAAGAACCATTCTGTGTTTGTACAAACAGTACAGTTAGAATAAATATGCAGTACTTTTGTGCAATTTTATGAGAAAAAAGATTTGCACTAATAGTGTTTGGACAGGATACCCTGTCTGCTTCTTGTACTATGGATAACCACTAGGAAGTTAACAATGTAAATAGTATTAATTACTGAAACTGTACTATAATTCAGCTTTAAAAAAAAGATAAGTATACATCATAGCTTAGGTTCTTGAAGGATACTACAGAAAAAAGAGCCTCCTCACTCACTCATTCCTATGCCACAAGAAAGACATAACTAACAAATGTTGGGAGGCTGTCGACCTTTTGTGTTATATTTGTAGTTGTAGTTGGCCTTTCTGAATACACACATGTGTGCAAGGCTGTGTAGATGTATAATATATAACTATATAAATATCTTTTGCTTTCTTCAAAGAATTATTGGCATAGCACATTTTGCAATTCAAATTATTAACAACCCACTTGTGAAATCCAGAATGAAAACTAAAAAATAAAGTTGGCTAAGGAAATACTATAGCTTTATAAAAAATCAAGTCATATTTTGAATAATTATCAGTTTAATTGCTATTAACACATACATTAAAATTAATGATGATGAACAATTATTTCCTGATTTGATTGATTATCCAAAAATGAGTTTACATTAATGTTAAAATAAAGGTTTCTGTTACCTGTTTCAGGTCTATAATTTTTTTTTTAAGATTCAGCTTTATTAATAGAAGATCAATAATTTAATCTTAGGACAAATGACCTGGCCTGAGAAAGTTATCCACTATACAGATGTGCATGTTTGTGAGAATAACAAGGACACTACTGATGCTCTCTAATACCTGCCACAGAAATTGAGATCATTCTTGCCAAACATTCGAATCTGGAGCACAGGCTTTTTTTTTTTGCAGAACCAGGGATTGAACTCAGGCTCTTGTGCTTGCTGGGAAGCACTTATTCCACTAAGCCATCTCCCCAGCCTTGAATCTGAAGCACAGGTCCTATAATTTTAAGTTACTGTTTTCATAGTTCAATATTAGTTAATACTTACTGAGATCTTCCCATTTTTTAGACTCCTTTGTTTTTACTTCCAATCAGAACTCAGGACTTGAAAAGACATTTTAACTGTTACTTGAGAAACAAGTCAAAACTCAGTCACTGTAATTGCTTTGAAAAGCAGTAGAAGCATGAATGAATGTTCTGGTTTGTGTATATTTGTTTCCCCAAAGCGTCATGCAATCACTGAGGTGCAGTTCTACAGTGCATGATTATTTCATGATCCAAGGTTGGGCTTATGGGTCTGAGTACTTCTAGGATTATGTGTTATGTGCAGCCTGGGGTGGATATCCTGAATGTAACATAAGACAGACAGAGAGATAGGCTTGCTCTCTGTTGCCACTGTTGTTGCCACTCCTCCCTTGGCTCCTCCTGCTCTTTGCTGCCACCATGAAAAGTTGTTCTCTGCCACGTGTCCCTTTGCCTTGGTGCCAGCTGAGTATGGACTGAAACTTTAAGTAACTGTGAGCTAAATAAACGTTTTCTTCTTCCTTCATTTTAAGTATTGGGCATTTGTCCCAGCAATGAAAGAAAAGTAACTGAGACATTGAAATGCAATTTTTTCTCAAGAATGCTGGTTATTTTTATATTCTAGATTTGCTTGCATCTGCTTAGTTGATAGTATACTTCTGTTTTGAATACTGTAAATTGAAAATTAGATTAATTCTGTGATAAAATGATTATTCTTTCTAAAGTGTTAGTATAGTAAACTATGATAGCTATTGCTAACTATGAGTATTTCAGTTGTTTATATTTGTACATACCTTGAAATGTTGTTCTATGGTGGTTTGTGCCCTTACTGAGATCAGAAGCTATGCTTTATTCTCATTTATATTCTCTATAATACAGCTGAAAACACACTTCAGAGAGTAACTGATCAATAACTATTTGGTATATGGGATGCTGAAATACAAATATAATTCCTGAAAAGGGAGAGCTATCAGAGAGAATTCATGCTATTGATATTGAAGAAGTTCTAAGAAAATAAAGAAACACTAAACTAATGACTTCTCTATATTGTTAGGCAAATTCACTGTAATTATTCTTGTAGTGAACATTTGCATGAAAATGTGGAGAGTCTTATGCTAAAACCTTAATTAAAATGGCTAATTATAATCATTAAATTCTTAAGTATTTGCTGTGTAACACAACACTTTCTTATGCATTATGGATAAATGAAAATGTTTGCAAATAAATGGAATTCCAGAGAATATCCTGCTCCTCTGAAAATTGTCCCACAAATGTTTCTCAGAAGGATCAAGTGATTGGTGTGGAGCACAAGAAGTTTTCCAAAGTTTTGTTGAGGATGTCAAATTATAATCAACTTTGCATTGGAAAATATAGATGTCCTGGTATGCGCACTATCATTTTTCCCTATGTTTAGTTCCTCACCTTGCAGTATCCACTCTTTTGAATGAGCTAGTCCCTACTCTACAAAAGTTTAAGCTGGTAGATCTAAGGTGATAGTGTTTCAGTGAAAATTACTTTCTTTCATTTATTCCATGGTCAGGGGCTTCATTATCCAAGAAGGAAAATATGAATGGGTATTGTCAATGAAACTCTAGCTATCTGACCTGTATCCACTATCTCCTGAGGCTACCAAAAGCCCAATAAAAAGGAGCGTAAGTAGGAGATCTGCTTATCTGGATGTCATGCTGTCTTGCCCTTGGAAGATAGATGTGCATGCGATTTAATGAACCCAGCAGGATCTGAAAGTTTAAGAGCTTTTAGCACTTCCAGTTTAAGCTACAGGACACATGGCATAATTGGAAGGCAACTAGCAGTAAGTATTGGGGAATACTGTAAGGGTTATTTTGACTTGATTTGCAGATGCCCAAATGTTCTCCTTAAAGGAGAAGCAGGAGTTTAGTCAGTTAGACTGAAAAGGCTTCTCTACATTTTTATTTCTGAAGACCAGCTTGAGCCATCTAGGTATGGAGTAGTCCTAGAACTGTGTCTCAGGACATGGATGAAATCTGACATCCAGGATTAACCCCAAGCCATCACTCAACAATGATGGCAGATGCAGTGTGCAGTTGTTAAGTATTTATTATCACAGGGCTGTCTGCATCCTCAGCTCTCTCCTACCAACATTTTCATCATCATATTTTCTTCATTAAAGGAAAAAAAGCACTCACCTTCTAAAAGTTAAAGAAGATAACTAACATCCTATAAGGAATGAGTTACCTAAAAATCTGCATTTTGAAGGAAAAGTACAATTTTAAGATGAAAATGCATGCATTAAATAGATGGCTGCATGAACACACAATTGATTAAGAAATTAAGGGAAGAACATGGCTGCACATTTCTGTTTTTGGTATAGTTGCTGAAATTATAGATATTAGCATACAGTTAGTCAAGGTGAAAATTTTAAACATTAAACGCTGTTTTGATTGGACTGATAGAATTAGTAGTACAGTCATCCCAGGTGTCGTGTGCATTTACTTGCACGAATTTCGCCCCTTAGTTTTCTTTCTATCATTTATCCTTTCTCTCATTGTTTACTCCTTATGTTTAGTTTCTTTATTTTTTACTACATACATTACACATTTAAGATTTTATCTGTTCTTTCCACTTCTTGCACTAGGGAGATAATACATTGACAAGTGTGCGTCTGATTTGTGTCATTTATAAGTACAACCTCCAGTTGCATCCATTGACCTTCAAATGCCTCAAGGTTGTCTTTCTTTATGTCTGAGTTGTACAAAACTTGTATGAAAGTTTCACATTTTTATCCATTCCTCAGGGGACGGACACTTTGTTTTTTTTCCCTAAGATTTTGCTAAGAAAAATTATGCTGCCATAAACACAGGTATATTTATATCACTGCGGTGTGATGTTTCAGTTCCTTTGGAAAGACAACCATAAGTGGAATAGCTGGGTTGAGAGGATATCTAGTTTTTTAGTGGTTTCCACACTGATTTCCATAGTGATTGTACCATTCTACATTCCCACCAGCAGTTGAGAAGGTTTCTTTACACCCATAACCTCTCTAGCATTTGTTATTAGTTTATTTCTTTATGACAGCCATTCTTTCTGGGTGAGACGGTATGTCAATGTTATTTAAATTTCCATTTCTTAAATAAAAAGTGCTGTGGAACATTTTTTTTCATGCATTTATTTGCCAATTGTATTTCTTCCTCTGAGAAATGTGTATTCATTTCACATGCCCATTTTTTGATTAGGTCATTGAATTATGGGAGCCTGATTTCTTTTAGTTCTTTATATATTCTACATAGAAGTCTGTTATCTGAGTGAATGTTAGCTAAGACTTTTTGACCATTTCTGCATCATCTTTTCACTCTGTTAGCAATTTTTTTTGGCATGCAGAAACTTCTCAATAAGATGAGATCCCAACTGTTGATTCTTTGAAGTATTTCCTACGCTGTTTGGTTTTGTTCATAAATCCTCTTCCTACCCTTATGTCTTCAAGATTTCCACCATTTCTCTTTTTATTAGATTTAGTGTTTGGTTTAATGTTTAGATCTTTGATCCATCTTTTTGACAATTGAGAGTTTTCTTTAATATAACTGTTGCACAGCAGTATTTCCTATCATGTATGATATATAGAAGATGTCCCACTCTAGGAGTGAGACCAATATATGTTCAACACAATAACAAAACTCTATATCACTTTGAGAACTTTTTCATATATATGAACATACTAATGTAAATCTAAAACATTATAATGTAAGCAATGTGTCACCCTGTGCAATACACACACCAAATGATAATCTAACTTACTACATCTCTGAATCAAATGTAATATTATATAGAATATTGTCTATATTGTATAGAACACTGTCTCATCATCATTTCTTTCAAAATCATGAAAATATTCTCTCCTTATGAGTTACAAAAAAAATCCTCTGTTCTGAAATTGGGATGCATTTCAATACCATGCAATCTTTTTAAGGAAAAGCGAGAGCTGCAACTGTGTTCTGATGCTAGAAACATAATTTACTACCTAATTCCTTTGTTTCCTTGCAAGGCAATGTAATATAGTCGAACGATGTTCGAGGTTGAAATCAGTGAGGAGTTGAAGATTTTCTGATTTTGTCCATGGCTATTTAGGCATATGCTATATATTTAAATGTTTTGAGCTTATGATGTCTCCTCTGTAAAAAACAAGAAAAAGAATAATACTGCTTACATGTAGAGATTAAAATCAGTAAATGTACAGTGCCTAATATACAGCTCGACATTCAGCAACTATTAAGTGGTTGTTCTCTCACTGTTTGTCTTGATTGGACTTCACATGTCCTCCTATGCCTCCAGGGTGAACCTCCACATCATCCTCCAGCTCCCAAATCTCTGCGCATTCCCCACAACACAAAACACATGAACTATGCATTCTACATACACAGCACTTCACACAGCCTTGGTGTCCTCCAAAGTATATGTAATGCTCAGTAGGAGCACAAGACACAAAACACAAAAGCACACTTCTGAGACCTCTGCATCACACTGAAAATGCCACCCCCAAATGCAGCCTCACCTGCTTCTTTCTCATATGTTCATTCAAGCTTCAAGTCCTTAACATTGGTTTTCTTTGGCGGGCACTATTCCATTTTTAAAATTCCTGGTTTCATTCCTTTACTACACTGTCTTCCTTATTGATTTATTTATTAATGTGTTTTTTTATTCATCTATTTCTTCCCCATCTTGTTCCAAAATGCATGTTAGGTGGCTTATAAGAATACACAAAATAAGCCGGGCGTGGTGGCGCACGCCTGTAATCCCAGCACTCGGGAGGCTGAGGCAGGAGGATTGTTGTGAGTTCGAGACTAGCCTGAGCTACAAAGTGAGCTTAAGGACAGTCTGAACTGCATAGTGAGACCCTGTCTAAAAAAAAAAAAAAAAAAAAAAAAAAGAATACACAAAATATAAGATAGCATAAATTCAAAATAGATACTAAACTAAAAATAAAAACCATTGAGACTGGGTGTGGTGGCCTGTAATCCCAGCTCTTGGGATGCTTTAAACTAGCAGATCACTACAAGTCCAATCCAGTAGTGAGACCCTGAACACTTTGTAGATCCTTCTCTAAAATTCAGAAAAAAAAATAAAAACCATAAAGATAGAAACATAAAATGAACTGCAGGTTATAGCTACGATAAAGTGCATACATACCATTGAGTCTGATATCAAGTAACATGCTTAGACCACACATTCAGTTCCAAGCTTTCTTCTAGTAGTCAACAAGAGAAAAATGATCAGTCTCACAACCCAGACAGCACATAAAATAAAATCAGACCACTTACTTGGATTGTTTTGCTCCTGGTCAAAATCCTAAAAACTTTTCTATAGTAAAGTGGTGCCAGTTTGCCCTTCTACATTGCTCTAACACATTCAGCTCCTGCAACTATCTGCAACAAACGTAGCCCCTCAATCCTGAAAGTACATCTCCTACTTATTTTTCTTCTACTTATCTTTTAAAGTTCCACTTGGCCAATGAAATGCATCCATTAAAGAGAATTCTTTCAAAACAAATAACAAGAGACAGTAATTTTTCCATGTATGAAAAATGTTGAAAATGCTTTAAAAATTCTGTCACTAAATCAAATATTTTAAGTAATGAAATAAACTTTATGGTATTGTTTAAAATGATATAAATTAATATTTATTTATTTATATATTTGGTACAGGTTCTTCCTATGCAGCTCAGACTTCTAGTGATCCTCCTGTTTTCAGTCTCCTCAGCACTGGGATTATAGGTGTGTAATCCCACCATGGCCAGTTTTGCTGGCCAGCTCGGCATGAGGTCCAGATGGTACGTGGTACAAGGGATTAAACCTGAGTCCTTGCACTTGCTAGGCAGGCACTTAGACTGCTGAGCTATCTCCTCAGCCCTAAAATGATGTAAAAGAGAGCAAACTGGTCAAGCAATGCCCATGACTCATCCACATGGCTGACACTGACAAAGGATCTACAAGGTGCAGTACAGGGTTTCAGGATAAATCCTGAGGCATTTGACTCATCTTATCAGATGAAAAGTTACATGTCTTGTGATATAGGTCTGGCTTTATCTGAGTTTTATCCATCCAGCAGAAAAGTATAAAAATAAAACCATATTAATATGCTAAGCTGTTGTAG
Organism: Ctenomys sociabilis; assembly: GCA_004027165.1. Lineage (NCBI taxonomy): Eukaryota > Metazoa > Chordata > Mammalia > Rodentia > Ctenomyidae > Ctenomys > Ctenomys sociabilis. The sequence continues at coordinate 12,619 of PVKA01010863.1, read as the reverse complement.
GGCCCAAATAAATTTTAAAAAGTTTAAAATCTCCAAAGAGAGATCCCTCACTGGTTTGTAACTGAGTTGAGTAATCCAAGTTCCTGAAACCTTAGGTAGGGCCATAAAACCTCTGGCCCAGTTTAAGCAAACATCACCCCAGGCCCGAAGACATTCTTGAGGCCTGAGAACATTTTTGTGAAATAGGTCACATTGTTCAGTTACACTTTAAACTATCCCCTCTTAGTTTCCTTTTAAGGCCATATATTCTCAAACCTACCAATTATTTTACATGTTACCCCTCACTACCCAATGCGATTTGCTTCTGAAATTTGCTTGCACCCCCTCCTATGTTGTGGTTTTTGCCTTTAAAAACTGCACCCACCACATTAGGGGCATGCTCTGTTCCTGGGTGTTCAGATCGCCCTGTGTGCACGTAGTAATAAAACTTTCCCTTTGTGATTTGCATGAGAGACCGACTCTTGGGGGTCTTCTTTCGAGGTGATTTGACCCTTACACTGTAAATTCAGCATATTTCAAGTCAACAACTTGTGACATTGCCAGTCCTATGGAAAACCCACTACTATTATGGACTACTGGACTACATTGGGTTATTTTGCTGAATTCACGCACCTAAAATATTTACATGTCAATGGAATGCCCATGTCTGACAAAACTAAACAAAAAAGGAGGATATAAATGAAAGACCATTTTGTATTTGTGTATACAAAAATAGGATAGCTATATAGCTACTTTCTATTAATTCAATGAGAAGAAAAAATTGTACTAATAGTGTTTAGACAGGATATCATGTCTGCATCTTATCCTATGGATAACCACTTCGAAGGCCACAGTATGCAGTGTATTAATGATTGTAACTGTCCCACTAGTCAGTTTTGAAACTGTTTCATTGCTATTTATTTCTCAATAAAATTAATAAAAAAACTACCAAAAATGATTAAATTAAAAATGTACCACAAATATGTAAAAAAGAAATAGTTACATAAATCATTTTGCAGCTACTGGTGACACCACGATGGCAAAATATTATATACCATAAAAATGGTACTTGTGGACTTTTAATGTAGGAAAATACTTGTGATAAAATGTTTAATTAAATACTTTGTGAGGTAGGCTGGGCACTACTATTCATATGTAACAGATAACAAAACTGAAGTTCAGACATGCTCAAGGACAGCCTAGAGCTGTCCCCACTCATCAGTGGTACCTGGATCTAGTTTTAGAGTCTGCCATGCGGAGAGCCAGTTTTTCCAGCACCATTTGTTAAAGAGGCTATCTTTCTTTCAGTGATTTGTTTGGCCCCTTTGTCAGTGATAAGGTGGCTGAGAGGATGTGTCTGCATCCTCTAATTTGTTCCATTAACCCTCAGGTCTGTTTTTTTTTTTTTTTTTTTTTTTTTTTTTTTTTTTTTTTTTTTTTTTTTTTTTTTTTTTTTTTTTTTTTTTTTTTTTTTTTTTTTTTTTTTTTTTTTTTTTTTTTTTTTTTTTTTTTTTTTTTTTTTTTTTTTTTTTTTTTT
>PVKA01010863.1:0-11003 GCA_004027165.1 Ctenomys sociabilis | reverse complement strand
TCTTTCCCTGCGAATTGTCTTCACTATTGTAAGTCTTTTCTGCTTCCAAATAAAGTCTGGGAATATTTTCTAACGTTTTCTAGTTCTGTGATGGTATTTTAACAGGGATTGTATTAACTCCATATAACAGTTTTGGAAGCATGGCCATTTCACAGTGTCAGTTCTTCCTATCCAGGAGCAAAGAATATCTTTTTGTTTTCTGAAATCCTCAGACAATATCTTTCCCAACCATAGTTTTATAGTAAGATGTTTGAATTATTTTAGTATTTTCTTGATTGATATGAGAAAGACATGTTCCTTTTGTTGTGGATAGTTTGGACATAGGTAACAGTAAAAAGGTACTTAACGGAGATGTTTGAACGAAAGTGTTCACATGGTAACACTTTACTATAATCTCTCTCTGAGATTAGCATAAATGTTATATGGCTCTTTTATATAACACCAAAAATTAATTTTTTATCTGGAACATCCGAAGTGCATTGTCTGTCTACTCATTATAGGAAAAGTATCAAATGTGTATAACCTCATTCCTATGAGGAATAGATAACTGATACCAGAAGTTTTCTTGGAATGTTATTTAAAAAGACTTGAGACCCTTAGCTTTAAAAAGGCTAAGAAAAATAAGTGGAGTGCACTAACTTCTAACATGACAGGAAGGAAATATAGCTATGGTGATTCTATTATTAGTACTACAATTGTTCAAAAATCAACATATTCTTATGATTAATCATACATTCTGCCATTCACTGTTCTAGGAATGCATTCAAATAATATTAAAAATTCCTTGGTATGTGCTGAAAAGGGCTATAAACACTTAGGGACTTGTGAAAAGTAGCACTTCACTGTCTCTAGAAAGTATTCTCCAAAGTGAAAGCTGCTGTGGAAAGCGGCTGATCTGTACTGATTGATGAAGTGCCTTACAAACAGCTTAGCTTAAGGGGAAGAGTAAGTGATGGCAATTGTTCTACAAATTTGATTCAAAAGATTTATCATTAGGACAGTTATGATGGTAAAGGTAAGACATATGTTCCAAAATTGAATATAACAATTGATATTTCAACAACAGCAAGATACAATTTATCTCTACTAATATATTTTTGCTACATTTGTATATTATAGCTAACCTTTTTTAAATTACCATGTTTGAAGCATGTAGCTGTATTACTCTGGATTGCTAATTCACAGGATATTTAAATTACTTGAAGATCTTTCAATTCAATGTTGTGATTTTCTTCACTTGTGAATTATAAATGTTATACTCTCACAATTCAAAAAAGAAGTAAAAGGAAAGGAAAATTTACTTAGGAATTAACATTCAACAAGACAATTTTCTGACTTTATGAAGTTTGTGTAATCTTAAAAAAACCAAAATATATCTTCAGTGAATAAATAGTTAATATTTTACATAGTTATTACTAGAGAGGAGCACAATATATGTCATAATGCTGCAACTTTTCCACAAGTAGTGTAGCTGTGCTAAGAAGCACAATAGACTTTCCCTAATGTACATTAAAAAAGTGTTGTTTAATATGAAATTGATTGGTTTGCTCTACATTTTGAAAGGGTTTCAAACCATACAATCATCAGTTCAAGATTTATATATAAAGGATGTATAGGTCATATGTTTCTAGAAAAGTTTGTTTGACCTTTCATGATGAATACATTTTAGATTGAAATATATAAACAAATACTTGAGAAATATTTTTGAACAGTTTTCTCAACAGTCAAAATGTGCATCCTTTTTTATTGGTGAAATAGTATAATAAAATGAGTATATTATAAGTATTCCTCCAGGTCCCTTATTAGAGAAATGTAAGAATTACTCATGGCCTGTTTATTTAACCACTTCTAGGCATTGGCAATAAAGTAGAGCCATTGGTGTTAATGAATAATATGGTACTGTGTTTGGTAATCATTAGACTATATATCAACTGTTCGTACTTACATAAGACCTATACTTATATGTCTCCAAAATCACACAAATTTTTAGGAATTAAAGTGTTGAGCAAAGTGCTACAGGGTGAAGTACCAAGGGAAATAGTCAAACCCCATGGCAAAATGGAATAAGTATTATTGATAACATGTTTGGGAAATGTTCTCATGTCCTACTCAGAACGTAGAACAAAAGAGCCATACCTGCAATCAATCTACAAATCTTGAAATCAGATGCAATAAAAGAAACATATCATCTGACACTTTATATCAATTCAAATTATAGAAAAACATCTTATGGATTTCTGTAAAATGAATCAACACTTACAATGTGAGTTATGAGAAAGTGATTTTATTGTCTAATATAGTAAAATTTATCAATAAATTTATTAGATAAATAATAATTTATCTGATGAATAATAATTATTAGATAAATTATTATAATTGTTAGATAAATTATTGTAAATTATTATTTATCAGATGTATAAAGACTTACTATTTTATTATTTTCCCCTTTAGAGATTAATATGTTATGTAGCTTTGTTATATAATATTAAAAATAATTCATTTTATTTGTGTGCCCCTAATACACTAAATGTATTTGACTAAAGAATCAATTTCTGGAGGTAAATCCTGAAGAGAAATGTCTCTTGACATGGAGACTGTCTGATGCACTGTTTTGCTTGATTCTAGTACAGAACATTCTTATCATCTGTTTTTCTTAGCAGAGAAATCAGAATTTTCAAAGTAAAAGCACTACATAGTTGTGCCAGCTAAGGCTGGCAGCTACAAACTTATTTTTGTCATCACTTTTGAAGCTTAAGAGTGCAGATTTCTCTTGGTAAAATCCTACTTAATCATAATCTCTTAGAAGCTTCAAAGACATCTAAAGAGGCTAACAAATAGCCACAGGGTTTCCAAAATGACCGCTTTCATGTGTGGCATTCCTCCAGGTCCTACAAATTTCTAACATACTTTCTGATTCTAAATTCAATGTGTGTCAGACAGTGGATAGGGAGATGCATATATCCCTGAAAAATTATAGACTGGAGAGTTAATTTCCATTACTCCAATCTACCATTCATGTCAGTTGTTGAATTGGTGCTATGGCAACATCTAAATGATTTCTACAGTGCACTTATTCTGACACTACTCACTCACAGCACAAATGGGATATAATGTGAAGTCAGGTTAGACAACTTCTGTATGTGCTTTTGCCTGTAGCTCCTGAACTTCATCTAGGGCATAGGCTGGAAATACGTGGTGAGGGGCAGGGCAGAGTATGGAAACATGAGGATGCTTTTACAGATATTTGACAGATATTTCTTTGTTTATGGGGAAGCTACATTTTCCATTGAATGTTTGAAGTAAACTTGAACTTTGAGTCAGTATGAATTTGGATCAAAACCAGTCAGTTTCTTCCCTAAAAATAATGAGGAAAGCAGGACTATCTGGGTCACTTATTGCCTTACCACACAACATGTGTGTAATCATCACTCTGGAACACATATTCTTTGAAGAATGCACAGGTAAACTCTGTACATCTCTCCTGTGTACCATCCTTCTAAAATGTTCTTTCAATTTGGTCATCCGAGGTCATGAGTTAAATGCTCCTCTACATTTTTCAGCAGTTTTGGCTTTGGTATTACTGTCTGTATTTGAGTACTGGCTGAACATTATCAGCATGACTTTGTTCTTCCCTTTATGCTTCTCTATATATTAGTAATGGACATAATAATCGGCCATGCTTCACTGTATGAAAATAAGTGGTATAGCATGTATAAACATTTAATGCAAAAACATAAGCTCCAAACAATTTTTTACCACTATCAGAAATTATTTTTTTTCTCTCTGTCTTCTCATTCTAATTTCTACAAAGAAATGTTCAAACTTGACTGTTAAACTGAATCATCTTAAAGACTGTTTTTTTTTTTTAAAGCAAAGTCCAAACAGCACAAAACAGGCTTAAGTCTACCTATACTGCTACTGAAGCCAGATATTGCAGTGAAGTTCCTTGCCATCTGGATCTATATCAAGCTTTCTCAAAGAATTTATTCCAACATTTGAAGTTGGGCTTGAATTTTATATAAGCTTCACTGCCAAGTTATTTTCATACTTCTACTTCCAGGCAAGTATTTTGTCCATTCCTCATTATATCCTGAGCCAGTATATTGTCTTTGATAGTTTCCTTGAGTCCTTGGCTTTTGCTATCAAAACTTCCCATAGCAATTACAAATTTAAAAACAAAAACAATCACTATAAGGGCCGGCCAAATAGCTCAGCGGATTAAATTGCCTGCTTAGGCTGTCACAGCATCCAGGTTGGATTCCTGGTGCTGGCCCTGCCCTTGGGGCACACTGAGACTGGGCATGGTGCGCTTGTAATCCCAACTTTTTGGGAAGCGGAAAATAGGAGAATCACAAGTCTGATCTATGTAGTGAGATCCTGTAGACCCTTACTAAAAATACCAAAAAAAAAAAAAATCACTATCAAACCCATTCTGATATCTATAAATAGTCATTAAAACATTCTTATAATATTTGTGATTATGCATTTTTCATGCTTTATCCCTTGCTGGCTTTGGTTTGAGATACTTATACCTTACTATGAAGTATCTACTGAGAAACATTATTTTCATATATTCCAAATGTGCATTTTTATTTTTCCAGAAAAGTAAATAATTTTTTAAACAGAGTAGTCTTGGTGAACCTTTTAAAGACAGAGTACCAAATTGTAATCCAAAATCCACTTACAGATTTCATAGTACCAACACTGCAATTAAACCTGAAGTCTGAGGTTTTAGTTTAAAAAAATAAACTCTCCATTAACATCTTTTGTCTTAAAAGAAAAAAGATATAACTTGTGTGCCATAGATTTGCTATTATTGCTCTGGGATATTGATTATATTAGCTTTTGTATTTTGTTACTGATGGAGCAGACATATGAATTAATGTCCTAAATTTAAAAGAAGGCCACTATATACTGGTTAGGGAAAAATTTCAAGAGGAAGAGGTAATACTCCTAAATGTTTACACACCAAACATAGAAGCACCCAACTATATAAGACAAATCTTAATGGATATGAAAAATCTGATATCTAATACCACAGTCTTAACAGGAGACCTTAGCACCCCCTTATCTCAAAAAAAAAGGTCAAGCAGACAAAAACTTAACAAAGAAACAGTAGAACTGAACCAGAGCTTGGAAGAAATGGACATACTCGACATACACAGTGTTCCACCCAATGACAGATGAATATACATTTTCATTAGCAGTAAATGGACCATTTTCTAAAACAGACCACACATTGGCCCATAGGTCATGCTTAAGTATATGCAAGAAAGCAGAAATTACCCATGTATGTTATCTGACTACAGTATAATGAAATGAGACAAGAAAACAGAACAACCTGATAAATACATGGAAATTAAACAGCACCCTACTCAGCAACTAATGGGTCACAGAAGAAATTAAACAAGAAATTAAACAGTATCTACAATTGACCAAAAAATCAAGTACAAATTATTGGAATTTATGGGATGCGATGAAGGTAGTTCTCCAAGGGAAATTCATAGCTGTGAACACACACATTAGGAAAACAGAATGGTAACAAATGAACACTCTAATGTTGCACCTCCAACATCTAGAAAAGGAAGAACAAACCAAACCCAGAGCCCAAAGATGGGAGGAAATCATAAAGATTAGAGCAGACATTAATTCAATTGAAACACAGAACACAGTTCAAAGAATTAACTAATCAAAAAGCTGATTCCGGGGTAACTACCTACTCGGACTCCCCCTTGTCCTTCTCTCAGACAGGAGCTTTCTTTCCCTCAAGAAATCTATTCTGCTCATAAGGAAAGCTGATTCTTTGAAAGATTAAATAAAATTGACAAGTCCCTAGCTAACCTCACCAAAAAGAGGAAAGAAAAAATTCAAGTACAAGCAATAAGGAGTAAAAAAGTTGTAACTACCACAAAACTAGTGGAAATTCAGAAGATTGTCAATAGCTGCTTTGAGAACCTTTACTCTCACAGAATAGAAATCACAGAAGAAATGGACAAATGCCTAGAAAGGTACAAACTACCAAAACTGAATCAAGAAGATATAACGACATTCAATAACCCAATAACAGCCAAATAAAAGCAAAATGTAATAAAAAAGAAAAAAACTGTAGACGAAGAATATTGCAGGTCATGATGGAATCACAGGTGAATTCTAGAAGAAATTTATCTAAGATATCATCCCATACTCCTCAAACTCTTCAGTTTAATTGAAAAGGAAGCTATCATTCCAAAATCACTCCTAGAGGCAAGTATTATACTGATACCAAACCAGGGAAAGATGCAACTAAAAAAGACAACTACAGGCAATCTCCCTCATGAATATAGAAGCAAAAATTCTCAATAAAATCGTAGCAAATAGAATACAGCAAGTCATCAAGTAGATTATCCACCATGACCATGTAATATTCATACCAGAGATGCAAGAATGGTTCAACACAGGCAAATGTATAAATGTAATATGCTATATCAATTGAGCTAAATCTAAATTCCATATGATCATCTCAATGGATGCAGAAAAGGCTTTTCACAAAGTCCAACACTCATTCATGTCCAAAGTCCTAAAGAAAATTGAAATAGATGGTCTCTCACCCTGATTATAACCAAATGATAATATAATTCCAAATGGGAAAAAATTGAAATTTTTTACTCTCAGATATGGTACAAGACAAGGTTGTCCTCCATCAGCCCTCATATTCAATATAGTTCTGGATTCATTAGCTAGAGTCAAGAGAGAGAGAAATAAAATGAATAAGAATAGGTAAAAAGAAGTTAAATTATCATTATTTGCAGATAACTTGATACTTCACTTGGAAGACCCAAAAAACTCCACCATGAAGCTACTAGAAGTTCAATAGAAGAGCGGAAAACAAAGACAAAACCCAAAAGTCAATAGCATTCTTCTACACAGACAACAAGCACACTGAGAGGGATTAGACAAACAATACCTTTTACAATAACACCCTGGAAAATGAAATACCTTGGAATGAATCTAACTAAAGAAGTCCAAGATCTTTTCAAAGAAAATTACAATGCTATAAAAAGAGAGAGATCATAGCAGACTTCAGAAAATGGAAAGGTATTCCCTATCCCTGGATAGGAAGAACCAACATTGTGAAGATGGCTATACTCCTAGAATTGCTGTATAGTTTTAATGGAATCCCTATCAAACACCACCAACAAACCCCGCAGACCTAGAGAAATTGATCCTAAGTTTTATTTGGAACCAGAAAAGACTTAGAATAGCAAAGGCAATCCTGGGCAAAAGAAGATGAGGCAGGAAGCATCACAATACCTGACTTGAAATTATACTACAAAGCTACTGTGATAGAATCAGCATAGTACTGGCAGCAAAATAGACCTAAGAATCAATAGAATGGATTAAAAGATGCAGAAGCTTCTAAGAACACACTCAGCCACCTGATCTTTGACAAACGGGCCAAACATTCTTACTGGAAGTAAAATAGCCTCTTTTAACAAACAGTGAGGGAAAAACTGGCTCTCCACATGCCAAAAACTAAAATTTAACCCAGGTATATCACCATTGAAATTGCATTAAAGGTCTAAACATTACAAGAGAAACACTCAATCTCCTAGAAGAGAATATAGGAGGAACTGTTGAAGATACAGGGGTAGGCAGAGTTCCTGAACAAAAATAAAATTGCAGGGGGAACAGTTGGAAAAATTAACAGCTGGGACATCCTCTTATTGAGAAGTTTTTGTACATCAAAAGAAATTACCAACAAAGTGAAAAGAGGAACCACAAATTTGGAAAAAATCTTAACTAATAATCACACAGACAAAGGTCTGCTCTCCACAATTTATAAAGAATTAAAAAGCATTGGGGCCCCTAAATTCTTAGGTGATGAAGTCAAAGAAGCAAATAAATATATGAAGAAATGCTCTACAACATTAGCCATTCATGAAATGAAATTAAAACAGCACTGAGATACCATCTCACCTCAGAAAGAATGGCTACAATAAACAAAACAACTAAAAACAAACGTTGGAGAGCCTGTGGGGAGGAAGGAACCCTTCTGCATTGCTGATGGGAATGTAGACTGGTATAACCATTATGGAAATCAGGGTGGAGACTACTTAAAAAACTAGGGCTGGAAATCCCAGAGGAACTGAAAACTTCATATCACACTGATGTATGTGTACCTATGTTTATAGCAGCACAATTTGTGATAGCCAAATCTTAGACAGAACCAAGATACCTGTCACCTGAGGAATTGATGGAAAAGATGTGGTATTTTTATACAACGGAGTATTACTCAGATATAAAGAATGATAAACTCCAAGCATTTATACTTTGTGGATGCCACTTGAAAATATACTCATAAATGAAGTAAACCAGACCCACACATATAAATAGCCTATAGTCTCTGTAGTATAAGAACTCAAAAGAAGAAATACAAACAGAATGGTATAACACAATTAAAAGGAAAGTGAGAACTTGAGGGTTAGACAATGAAGAGAGAGCAACGATAAAAGCTATGGTAGATGGGGCATGAAGCCATAGGTTTATATGCACAAGATGGGTAAGGCAAAGATCCTGAAAAACATCAGCAGGTTTTTGCAACTAACAGCTAATTGGTAGGATTCTCACCCTGACTAACTATATATGCTGATACCTGTGAACCAAGCAACTGCACTGAAGATAGCAATGTATAATAGGAGGGTCATGCTTGGAATGCCAGTCATTTTGGTCTTCTAAATATGTACTGCTTGGTATGACAAAGCAGTTGTTGCCATGCTGTCTTTCAAGTAAATGTTTATTTTAAAAAAGGATAACAAATGAGAAAAAAAAAAACATCACAGGAGTGTCCTGCTACAACGCTATATGTGGTTAGATTTCTAAATTTCTGTGCAAAAATATGTAAGTGTTAATTCATATTTTTAAATATTTTTTAATTTCATTTTTCATATTTTGTGGGGACTTAAAGTTTAACATATTAATACTTGATGGAAAATACCTGTTCCATGTTATGCCTAAGATGTTTGATATTCAGACAGCTAATTAGGTTAACCTAACTGCACATGTTGTATGGTAATGACCTTCTGTTCTGGAGAGTTAACAACTTAAGTTTGCAATCCAAAAATTAAAGAAAAAGAAGGGCTCCAAGGCCAGCCAGCATTTTGGTCCTTGCCTTTCAAGGTCAGTGAAAACTCAGGACATAGGAGGACCTATCCTGTAACATCATATAACTCAGTCGTGTCCCAAATTTTCTGATCAAAGAGATTATGGGGCCACAGAGGAGTGTGATCTATGATGTACAGTTTGCCTAAGGAGTGTCACATGGAGGGAAAACATTTTCTCAGGCTTTCAAGTGGTCAAGCAATGCTGTGATTCATCCACATGCTGACACTCACAAAAGGTCTACAAACTACGGTACCGGGTTTCAGGATAGATCCTGAGGGGATTTAACTGACCTTGTCAGATACAAAAATTACATTTCTTGTTATATAGGTCTTGCTTTATCTTGGTCTTAACCATCCAGCAGAAAAGTATAAAAATGAGATATAAAAAGTAAAGCTGTATTAATATGCTGAGGTGTAAAAGGCTCAAGTTAACAATTTCTAACATTGCCACTCCTATGGACAACCCACTAGTATTATGGACTACTGGACTATATTGGAATATTTTGCTTTATTTACATACCTGTAATATTTAAATTGCAATGAAATACCCTTCTCTTACAAAACTAATCCAAAAATGGGATTTAAATGAATGACCATTTTGTATCTGTATATTCAAAATAGATAGGATAGATATACAGCTACATGCTCTTAAATCAATGAATAGAATGATTTATTCTAATAGTGTTTGTGGACTGGGTATTATGTCTGCATCTTGTGCAATGAATAACCACTAAGACAACAATATGCACTGTATTTATTACTGAAACTGTCCTACTAGTCGATTTTGAAACTCTCATTACTGATTGTTTCTCAATGAAATTATTAAAAATAAGTTATTGAATATTATTATATGTATATTGTTCATATTTTGTCACAAAAACAATAACATAGAGTACTTGAGATTAGTTTCTTGACTGACCATACATGTTTATACTAATACATAGAAACAAGTGCTGCTATGTATTTATGTGTGTAGCTTGATGTTAACTTCCTAAATGAATACATTGTGAGATTTTTTTTTTCCTTTCACATGTTTTCCTTTTTTCTCTAAGGCAATACATCAAGAGGAAAACTGGCATCAGCTTCCTCTTCAAATGTGCTAACACAAAAAGGATTGAGAGGACACTAAGAAGATTTATAAGACTAGCAAGATTTATAAGCGATCAGCAAGGAGTAAATAGTACTGAAATAAGCCCTTTAATAAAAGAGCCTTCTTATTTTTCCTGGCCTTTTGAATCCAATTCCCTGTGACTCATCCTAGTGATTACTGCAAGAGTAAATTATTGTGCCCTGGTACACAGAATTGGATTGTTCTGGGTCAAGAATACTCAAACATAATATATAAGGTCCTACGCCTTTGTCTCGTGGAAATAAAGCTCTATGTAACGAAAAGTTGATTACACAGGTTATGCACATCCAGGCTTTGAAATAGGATGTTTCCATTCATTCAGGTGTATATCCCATTTTAATTCACCACAGCAGATGGCATTTTGTCAATAGGTGTTTTTGAACTTTTGTAAGATTTTCATATAAGAGAATGGAATGTTGCAATATTGCTCTGAGTATAATATAAAATTTCTTGTTCTTTAAAAATAAATTGGCTTTATTAAAAAAGAGAGAAATGCATTACCATCATATAACCACTTTTTAGTGTTCTTTTCATTTCTACTTGAGTAAAGAACTCCCAGGATTTAATATATTTCAAGGAAACAGTAATTACTTTAACAGTTGCTTAATGAAATTAACATAGAAAAGATTTGTATATTCAATTAAATAATTTGTATATTCTACACAGAACTAATATATTTTGCTATAAACATCTTAAAACATGAATTTATAAAATATTGCATATAATGGCCAATA
>PVKA01010862.1:0-62905 GCA_004027165.1 Ctenomys sociabilis | reverse complement strand
AAAAAAAAAAAAAAGTACAGCTGTGTCAGGTAGACAGGAGGAGTCCTGGCAGAACTGTTGATACAAGCTGACTTAGGGGGAGAAAACCTCGTGAGCACAAGCTTGGCATCTGCTGCAAGGGAGAGTTGGGACCTTTTACCAGGGTGTAGAGATGAGCCAGAGTCACTGACAGAAACTGATGCTGGGGCTGGAGATAGCTCAGTGGTCTAAGTGCCTCCCTGGCAAGCTCAAGGTCCCAAGTTTGTTTTGTTTTGTTTTGTTTTGTTTTGTTTTGTTTTGTTTTTTAATTCCTTTATTTATTACACTGTCTTGCTACACATCACGGATTCTTTCTTCGCGGGGGTGGGGTGTGAGCTCAGCCGGCCCTGCGGGGAGGGGCTGGCATGGCATGTGGTGCTGGGGCTCGAACCGCGGTCCCTGAGAGGCGCTCTAGACCGCTGAGCTATCTTGCCAGCCCAAGGTCCCAAGTTGAATCCCCAGTATCATACGCCATGCTGGCGCCAGAATCCTGGGCACACTGTGCTGGCCCTGAAACTGGGCATGGCGGCATACACCTGTAATCCCAGTGCTGGGGAGGCTGAGATAGGAGGACCATTAGAAGTCTGAGCTGCATACTAGACCCTGCATCAAATAAATAAACAAACAAGCTGGTGCTCGCACCACAAATTATGTGACACATTCCCCCAGTCATTTCCCCAAATAACCTGTGAGCTCTTAATGAAATAACCAGTCCAAACGTTATACCAGACTTTCTCATGGCCAATGGGTGTAGCAGCTGGGTTGGCACAGTTATCGGAGCACCTGAGAAACTGCCATGACCCCTCAGTTAACGTTGTCTAAAGACGGTGATGCATGAAAGCTTGGCACAAGCCCAGCTCCAAGTGGAGCCTTTCCTCCACTCAGCTTTGCGTTTGCCAACACACCTTATAGCTATTGCCTGGATTCTTGTGAGCAATTAGGTTGAATATACTGAAAGCTGGACATTCCCTGAGCTCAAGATATGACATTGTAGGGCCAGGGATATAGCTCAGTAGAATAAGCACTTTCCTGGCAAGCTCAGGGTCCTGAATTCAATCCTCAGTACCACAAAAAAAAAAAAAAAAAAAAAAAAAAAAAAAAAAAGTTACAGCATTGTAAAACGAAGGGCTAGTAAATCAAAAGCAGTACTTGATGGGACTGCTGCAGGATCTGATTATGTAGGAGTCACAGCCCTCATCATAGTCTTACTCAATTCTCTCCTATTGTCCTTGCAAAAACTTGAGGGATTGTGGTACACGATGGCAGACAGACTCATAAAATGTATCAGGAAGTATCCCAGGTCTTGGCTGCTCTGCCACTGTGGCAGCTTACACAGTTGTGACACATGACATGTTACTGTTGCCCTGGAGTGTGGGTTGTTTCCAATCCTCATTATAAGGAGGATGGACAACAGTAAAGAACATAAAGAGGAAAGGGCACAGTCCTGCTCCAGAGCTGTGTTAACCTTACAGCCTCTTTCACAGGGATGTTATTTGACCTGATATCCTGCAGAGAATTACCCCAGTCCACTACGTTCATGGTATCACACTTAATGCACCCGGTAAATAGCAAGTCGTATGCACTCTGGATGCCCTGGTGAAGCAGAAAGTGGAAATAAGACCTATGGAAAACTAGGGCTGTCTCATGTCTGTGAGGTTTTATGACACCCACTAGTCAGAGCCACCCTTCAAGATAAAGAACAACTTGTTGTATAGCACAGAAACCAGTAGCAACTCAAATGGAAGACTTCACACCGAGGAGCTAAAAAACAACTTTTATTATACTAGTGGGCTGAGGAACCCAGAGGTTTAAATCACCAGGCCAGAGTCAGGTTTGAGTTCAGTTTAAATATGATTTTTAAGTGGAAAGTACAAAGCAGATAGCAAGTTATTACATGATTGGTTACCTGGAGCAGAAGAATTACGTTATCTATTGTCAGGCAGGTCTGTGCAGGCACATTCTGGGAGGGAGGGGGTCTGAGAAGAGCAGGCAGAGCTTAAAGTATCCTCAACTGGACCAGTATTCCCCCAAACATAACAGGTTTCCAGCAAGTTGGAATCACTGCATGTTTTTAAAACAAGCCAGATAGTTTGACCGATGCATTAAAGGGGCACATGTGGGCCTAGACAGTCGAGGCTGGCTACATGACAGGGAGCACAAGCATAGTCAGAGGCTATGGGCTGATTTCTAACTTGTGTTACAATATGCCTACAAGCCTGTATTCTGTGCATGTACCCTAACAGGTGCACTTTATGTGGGCCACCATGAGGAATGAGAGATGCACATCATGACATGTTTAGATTCCAGGGGCTAACATACACCCAAGTGTAACTAGGAAACTGGCTTTGACATGCATATTGATTAACCTGAACTTTGCCAGTTTTGAGTAGGGCCTGAAGCAACAGAAGGCCCTAAGTCAGTGACAGCAAACCCTCCCGAGATGAGTGCCCACACTGCAACACCAAACTCATGTCTACGAAGTGCCAACATTGCAATTAAACTTTAATGCTGAGGTTTTAGCTTACAGGGGAAAAAAAAAAACAAAAAAACTCATACATTAACATCTTTTGTCTTGAAAGAAAAACAACACACATGCTATAGGTTCACCACCACTGATCTAAGCTAAGACTGTTGTGCTGAAGTTTGCCCGACTCTTGGCTCCCACAGCCCTGGCAGGTTCGCTGGTGCAAGACTTCTCCGTGGTAGATAAAGATGCTGTGTGGATTCTCTGGTGGCCTTGGCAGGAGGGTCAGGAGCAAAGGCCCTAGGGCTGTGTCACAAGACTATGTCTTTCTCAACTAAGAACTTTCTTTCTTTCTTTCTTAATGTATTTGGTACAGGGTCTCACTACGCAACTTAAACTCATAGTGATCCTCTTGTTTTCAGCCTCCCCAGCACTGAGGTTACAGGCCTGGATGGACCACTACGCCAGTCTCATGAAGAACTATTTACCATCTAAAAACTGGCTCCTGGAGTGTCACTCAGTCCCAGTAGGTGCTGAGCAGCCATGGAAAATCAAGTGACTGTTGGCAAAGGAAGCCATCATTAAAATAGCATTTAATACCTTCAAGTAGGAAACTTCAAATAATCCCCCAAGTTTTCAGGCTTGATAAATCCTCCTTGGTTTGTTTCTTTTTGTATGCATTTGTGTCAAGGAGATACTGTTCAGGTCCACTGTTTACGGAGCTCAGTTAGCTTCTGTGTTTGGTTTCTATGGAAAGCTGATCGATGAGAACCAGATTAAATGCATGCAGGATGTCAGGAAGAGAGCACGTAAAGCATAACTTTGCAAAAAAAAAATAAATAAATAAAAAGGGCAGGGAGTTTAGATTTTAGAATTTGTGTAACAATGTAGAGTGACAGGCTGGGGAGATAGCTCACTAGTCTAAGGGTATGCATGGCAAGCGCAAGGACCTGAGTTCAGTCCCCATTACCTTGTGCCAAGCCAGCCATAGAAAACAGGCATGATGGTGCACACCTATAGTCCCAGCGCTGGGGAGGCTGAAATACGAGGATCACTACGAGTCCTAAACTGCGTAGCAAGACCCTATACCAAATAAACAATTTTTTTAAAATGCAGAGTGAAGGACCGGCCAAATAGCTCAGCGGATTAAAGCACCTGCAAGCAGGTACGGGGCCTAGGGTTCAATTCCTGGTCCTGCCATGCCAGCTCCACCCCTGGGGCATGCTGAGATGGCAGTTGAGACTAGGCATAGTGGTACACGCCTATAATCCCAGCTCTTGGGAGGCTGTAAACAGGCAGATCACTACGAGTCCAATCTAGTAGCGAGACCCTCAACACCCTGTAGACCTTTCCGTAAAAAGTCCAAAAAGAAAATTGCAGCCTAATTTAAGTAGCAGACTGATCAGATCTGATTTATATTTTTCAAATGCAGGTGAACTGAGGAATGGAGTTGCGGTAAAGAAAGATGTGATGACCCCATTTCTCTTTACCTGTAGAATATTTTGTTAGGGGTGCTTGTGACTTCAGCATTCACTCCAAGTACCTCATGGGTTACAGTCCTAACATTACCTCAACCTTTGCCATGAAGTATTCACTATTATTATTTTCACATCACTCAAATGTGTCCATAGTCTTCAGAAATAAAAAACATGGTTTTATTTATAGCACTCCACTTTTAGCAGTGGTGTTTTCATTTTATCTCAATCACTGAAAATTAAATAAACACTGATAGTGAGGTACACTTTTTTTTCTGAATGAGGAATGTGGTTAAATGTGCTGTTGAAGAAAGGAGATAGTGCCTTCAGATGCTGGCACCAGCGCCGCAGAAGAGTGTCATGAGCGAGCAGGCTTCACGATGGTCACTGTGGCAGAACTATTTTGAGTGGAAGGTGTTTGAGAATAGGCTTCAGCCTGTGGTTGCCTCCAGAGTAGACCAGGCGAAGCTGACGCGCTGCCAGGCAGTTGCATACCCAGGGAAGACTGATTCTCAACGCCGAGGAGAGGTCAGCCTGCCGCTGGTCTTGGTCCATTTCCTGCAGTAATGTAATAGTACAGACTAGGTGACTTATAGAGAAGACATTCCCCTCCCACAGTTATGGGGGCTGGCAGGTCTGGTTTCATGGTGCAGCCCGTGAGCATCTGAGGAGCTTTCTTGGGGTGCTGCATGCAGGAAACCAACACATGGGAGACAGAGGAAGCCTGTTAGTGCAGGCTCTCTTACTCCAACCTCTGGACCTCCTCTACAGGATTTCCCCTGCCTTCCAACACCATCACCATGGCCTGTGGATACAGGTCCCAACAAGTGAATTTCAGGGGACACATTCTAAACAGACATTGTCAGCAAACTATCATTTCTTCCACCCATTTTCCTAAGGTCCTGGTTATATTTCCTAAGTCATGCACTTTCCCATTAAGTGCCCATCTCTCCCACTCCTTTCCTAGTAAAATGATAGGTGATAGTTTCTGGCCAGAATATGAATTGCTGGACCATTATGGTGGTCTAACATGGCTGAAGCCCCAAAACAACAGTTTATCTTCCCGATGACCACTTCCCCTTCTCCCCTCAGCCCTGAATATAACTTCCTCTTATCCTTCCCAGGCAAAAAAGAAAAACCCAAATGAGCCCCTCCCCCAACTCCACCTCTAGGGAAAGTTCACGCAGTTCCAGGTCCCCCTGTCTCGGGTCAGAGGATCCATGTCATCTTCCTGCAGCCCTCTCCATGTCCTCAATAGAGGCCTTTTTTTTTTCCTTCTGACTTTCTGCTGTGCTAAAAAAAACTTTATGTCAACTCTGATAGGAAAGAGGAACTGAATTAAGCAGATGGCTCTCATCTCTAGAGTACAGGCCTAGGACCTGAATGCTCTTTTATTTACTCCCCTACTCCCCCCTACACTATAATGAGTATCACTGCAGCCTTGAGAGGAAAATACAGATGATAAACAAAGGTAGAGATTGCAGGAAGGCTCTTCAAGGCCTCCAGGGCCTTCTCCCTGTAAGAGGCTTCCTTAGAGTCACAAAATGGCAGAAAGTTACACTGTACTGGGGCAACGCAGCCGCTGGTGCAGAGCGTAAGCATGGATCTCTTTCAAATCCTGGAGTATAAATACTGTGTTGCGTTCAACATTCTATACAGTGAAGTCCTGGGATAAAGTACCCAGCTTTAAATTCTAGTCTCGAAGCAGAAAGTCTTGTCTGTGCACTACCTTATCCAATTCTGGTTTAATAACTTTATAATCTCATTGGGGAATTTACTTTTTCAGAGCAGAACCTTAGATGACTCCTTTATAAGGTGTTCTCTTCTTCATGAATTTATAGATAATACCTTTCTGAAAATGTCCACAATTGTGGTTCAATTATTATTTTAAATGTTTGTGACAATTTCATCCTTTCCTTGATTCAATCAACACAGTCTCTTCATCTTTAACATAAATACAGGGCACTGAATGAAGTTTGATATTCTAGGTCAGTGAAAATCTCACTGTGTACAGTGTTCTAGGCTGGCTTGCACCATAGATACCAGATAATTCAAAAAGAATCAAGGGAATAAAATTTCAGTTATATTTCAAAATACTACTCAAATGTTACTTGCTGTCCTATAATTAAGCAATTTATTACAATATCAGTCCCTGATCATTTACACTACACTATGAAAAAAAAAATCATAATATAAAAGCTGAAGACTAAAGGAAAGGCATGAACATGTGGTACCTGCAGCACCAAGTGTGATACAAAACAAAATGAGCCTTCAACAAACTTGCCAGAAAGTACAGCCTTCTTAACAAATTTCCCAAGGAGAAGACGCACTGTTCTCATCAGTTACATTGCTCAGGCCATAAACAAGGGCACTTCTAAGTCCCAGGGACCTTAAGAGAAGGAATTTGCAAATGAAGGTTAAAACAGACCCTAAAGTCACAGGACAGAGCAGAGACCTCCATGGGGAGGGTAGCAGGAGCTCCAAGACACTGGATAATTGCTCAAAAATCATAGTGAATACTAATATGTTTAATTATCATTGATAACGATACCTCAAGACTTTTTTGGGGGGGTGGGGGGATAGGGTGTCACTATGTAACCTAGACTGGCCACAAGCTCACAGCAGTACTGCTGCCTCAGCTTCCCAAGTACTAGGATCACAGATGGGTGTGTGACATATGCCTGGCACCCCAAGACTTTTAAACTTAAATTATACTTAATTTTTGTTTGCTCTTCTCAAACAGTATTAGAAGAAGAAAAAATTTTAAACAAATTATTTTAATCAAAATCTCCATTAATAGCAGTGTGGTGGTGCATATCTGTAATTCCAGCTACTTGAAAGGAACAGGCAAGAGAATCTAAAGTTCAGGCTCTGGAGATAGCTCAGTGGCTTAAGCACCTGTCTGTTAAGTCCAAGGTCCTGAGTTCAATCCCCAGTACAAAAAAAAAAAAAATCTGAAATTGAAGACTAGCCACAGGGGGTGGTGCAGGCCTATAATCCCAGCACTCGGGAGGCTGAGGCAGGAGGATTGTTCTGAGTTTGAGACCAGCCTGAGCTATAAAGTGAGCTTAACGCCCGGCTGAACCATAGTGACACCCTGTCTCAAAAAAATAAAAGAAAAAGAAATTGAAGACTAGCCAGTACAACCTATTCAGATCCTATCTCAGAAGAAGATTTTCAAAGAACTGGTGTGTAGCTCAGTGGTGGAGCTCTTGCCTACGTGTGAGAAGTTGAGAATGATGCTTGACAAAGTTTTAAACTGATGCCAAAAAAGCAAAGTGGTTTTTTGTTTGTTTGTTTTATGTATTTAGCACAGGGTCTCACTAGATTGAACTCAGTGATCCTCCTGTTTTTAGCTTCCCAAAGTGCTGGGATTTCAGGCACACACCACCAAGCCCAGTCTCAATCACCTCTGAGCAGGCCCTGGAGGCCAGGCTGGCATGGCTTGAGGTGCCAGAGATGGAACCCCAGTACCTGAGCTCTGCCTAAGCAGGCACTTTAGTCTGCTGAGCTATGTGGCTGGCCTGAAAAAGCAAAGTGTTAAAGGATAACTTTCTTACTGTAATATATCAGTCAATTTTAATAGAAGTAATACGGTATCACAATCAGGTTGCTTAAGGAATTTTATCTCTAATCTTTTTTACTCCCTTTGAGATGATTAATGTTAAAATTGTTGTTGCTGATTGGAATGATATGTGAGCCTACACTGTTCTTTATTTTGATACTCTCAGCATTACAACTCTGAGCACACTACCACTTTTGATAAATAAGTGATAAATTGTCACTTCTCAGCCTTTTGGCTAAGATCAAGTGTACAGATTTTAATTTTTGTAGACACAATATCATATATTGATTTCTAAGACACTGTCATTAACCATAGTCCTCCTAATTTTGAAAAGTCCCTTCCAAGCTCATGTCTTAGGAAGGGCCTTCTTAGTATTTCTTAGATGCCAAATAAAGGTCCAGTGAACAGACCTCTGCTGCAGAGCCCTCCCGGAAAACCTGGGCATCACTTGCAGTCACCAACGCCCACTTAAACGTGCACCACACAGGCTCCATTTGACCTGTTGGATGGATATGAGCCATAGCACAGGAGAGTTGGCAGGGAGGACTAAAACCCTGAAGAGAACAGCCACTCTCCCAAACCTGTATTAGATATTTGCTTATTGATCACCTCTGTGTTTCCTACTTGCTTGGTCAGAACAGTTTTGTTTGTTTTGAATATTTTCTTCAGATTCTAAAATCTTAAGAAGGGATGCTTAAGGAGGCCAACAGCATCCATTTGAACTGCACCTTCTCATTAGTCTGTTCAAATCCAGTAAGATCTTTATGGATCACCCAAAGGGGGCACAGCAAGCTCTCCACCTAAGCAGCAGGCAGAGCACACTGCAAGGCAGGAATTTGTTGATTTCATATTGTTCCATTGTATGACCGCAATGCTATCCATTCTACTTTGATGGGCATATGGTTTCCAGTTTCTGATTAACATGAGTGTGTTCCAGAGAAAAGCCTTCAAACAATTTTGTTATATTTTATGCTGAGTGACTGTCAGAGAACTCGGGCTTATGAGACGGTACTGTCACACAGAACAGTGTCTAGTGAACATGACAAAAAGATAAAAAGATCAGAAAAATGAACTAAAATACTATAGAAAATTATGAGCTGTATTCAATGTTTTGCCAAGGATGATCACCATGCTGTGGTGAAACATTCAACAATCTATCCATCTCCAGAGGAACTTGAATTTATTCAAATATGGCATCTACTGTTGAGTGTGCTCTTAAACATGTCTTGGATTGGCTAGGTGAAACAAAGGCACAAAAACAGAGGGTGTCTTATTTACTCTTCTCTTGTTGCTGGGACAAATACCCAACACCCAAAATGAAGGAAGGAAAGGTTTATTTAGCTCACAGGTACTGCAGGTTTCAGTCCATACTCGGCTGGCTCCAAGGCAGAGTGGCACATGGCAGAGAGCAGCAGTTCTTGGCAGTGGAACAACAACAACAATGCAACAGAGAGAGAAAGTCTGTCTCTCTTATATTACATTTCAGGCTATCTACCCCAGGGTGGGGTGTAGTACTCACACCCATAATTCCAGTAGTACTGAAACCCATAATCCCAGTAGATCATGAATTAATCTCAAACTCTAGAGGTTCCCACCCCATGACTGCATGAGGCTTGGGGGGACAACTAGACACAAACCATAACAGTGAGACAGATGTGAAGAAAGATGAGGCTATAGAAAACTACTCTGAGGACCAAGGTGGCTTAGATTTTGTGTGGTGAAATGAGGACTGACCTGGTTGTAAAAGGTTTGCTTGCTTACTCAGGACTTTGAAATGGTTTTAATGTGCACTTACAAACCTTAAAGAGACCTTGTTAAATATAGTAAAAGATATTCTTCCTGATCAGATTTTGAAACAGAAAAATATACCAAGTGGAATAGCATATAGATGAGGCATCGATTTTAATTTAAAAAACCAATAACTTTGAAGGTGATACTTACTTCTGTCTAGTTAGGGATGAATTGGAGATAAAGGACGGAAAAGATGTTGCAATGAAAGATTCTCCAGGATTATTAGACAGACTTAGAAATGCCTCAGAGTCTTGTTGGTTCTCTAATATGCCAAACAGTTTCAGGCAGGGGCAAATGGATTAAAATCATGTGTAATTATTTGCATTCTGCATGATTTGTGCAACAGAGTCTTGAGACGAGTGGTGCAGTCTTTGGCATCTGATACTTCCTGTGGGTCCTGGTCTTTATGAGTCTTCTGAGCAAGACCGTACAGGTGCTCTGAGCTAGAAGAATACCCAGCAAAAAGAAGACACCACACACAGTGCACAGCATGCACTCAGACTACCTACCAGCCTTTGGCTAGATTTATAAAGTGTTGGAGAGGGACCCTCTTCCATCTCGTAAGCCCTGTTAGAAGTATTCCTGATGATAAAAGAAGTGCTTGCTCTTCAGCTCTAAAAAAGGCCATTTGAAAATGAATTAGGGGGTGATAAAAATCCTAATAAGATAAAATGAAACTTCAGGAAAATCCTCAGTAGTAAACTAAAAGATCTTATGAGTACATTAATGAGGTTCAATTGAATCAGACCTGGGCTTCAGTATCTTTTCTCACTCTGGCCCTGTCCATGTGTTAATCTTCATGGTGTCTCTGTAGATGTGGCTGGCACAACATATGAAGCCTCAAGATCATCTGAGAAAATTGCAGAACTTCATGTACTAGTGAAAGCATTACAAGCAATGGGATTCCCAACAGGCTTTGATGTATGTATTGAATGATGAGTTCTGTTGAAAAATCAGATAATGAAGGCAAAAATGAACAATGTCTTCAACTCAAACAGTAACACTGGAAGTTCTACAACTGAAACCTCCAGTGCCTTAAAGGTCAGAACTCAGGGCCTTGTCCTCACAGCAAGTGGCACAAATTTTGTGAAGGTGCTCAGTGAAAAAAGATGATGGCTCAAGTATGAACTCATCTCAGAGAATGGTGGGATCCATGACAAATGCTTGTAGTGGAGGTAGAAGTAGATGAACAGAAATCCAGGGCCACAGGTCCAAAGAAGAAAGTAGCAAAGGAAAGTACAGATTTTGCTGTTCTGGAGCAACTGTTTTCTTTCTTTCTCTTTCTTTCTTTCTTTCTTTCTTTCTTTCTTTCTTTCTTTCTTTCTTTCTTTCTTTCTTTCTTTCTTTCTTTCTTTCTTCTTTCTTTCTTTTAATGTATTTGGTTGTTTCAGAATCTTACTACAAAGCCCGGACTCATAGTGATCCTCCTACTTTCAGCCTCCCCAGCACCGGGATCACAAGTGTGCACCACTACGCCTGGACTCTGGCTGGCTCAGCCCACCCTGGGGGCAGGGCTGGCACAGCATGTGGTACCCATCCAACTGGGGTTCCTGTTTTTGCTTAAGCTTGCCTAAGCAGGCACTTTAGTCTGCTGAGCTATCTTGCTGGCCCAGAAACTTTTCTGGGCCCAATGCAGCAAATAACAAGGAAAAGAAGATTTTTCCTTAGGCAAAATGTGTTGCGAATACAGCTGTGTCTACAAGCAGTCCATGCAGGGGGAGGCACAGGGAAGCTTTTGTTGGGCTACGGTTGCTCCTGGCTGCGAAGCTCCATGTGATAGAATACCACACAGTTAGAGCACAGCTGCCCATGCCTACGGTTTGCCCACAAGAATGGTTCTGTTACCCTTTATGAAATTCCTAATGCATCCTGCTCTCCACTGCTCATCCTTTTAGCAAATGACAGGAGCTTATTCCTACTAATAACAGTACAATACAATACAGGGTGATACGAACAAGCCTTTGTGTCTCATTTCTT
Source organism: Ctenomys sociabilis (assembly GCA_004027165.1). Classification (NCBI taxonomy): domain Eukaryota; kingdom Metazoa; phylum Chordata; class Mammalia; order Rodentia; family Ctenomyidae; genus Ctenomys; species Ctenomys sociabilis. Next base: position 51,615 of record PVKA01010862.1, on the reverse strand, counting down.
TGAGCACATACCCAATAAAAATTATTTGAATGAACATCTTTCCTACTTTTTGATTTTAACAAATGCAAACTTAGTTCTCTGAAACCTGAAAACAGACAGAAAACCAAACCAAAAAAAGAAACAAGCAAACAGTTCTGTGATACTGTACCTCATCTCTTGAAAATAATTTATACCAGCCCCTATGTTCTACAGAAATAAAAGTTTATTAATTCAAAGTTTAGTTACAGGTTGTTACAAAGCCAGGAAGGAGGGAACATGGTTTACATCTCGAATGGACAAGTGTTGGACAATTGGAGTCAGTCCCCATGGAGACTGTCATTAATAACAGATTTCTTCTGGGGAATAGCCAAGTTTGTGGTTCTGTTTTTCAAAACTTTTAAGGGGCCAGGGATATGGCTCAGTAGAATAAGCGCTTGCCTGGCAAGCACGAGGGCCTGAGTTCAATCCCGTTCTTCAAAAAAAAATTTTTTTCATATGTTGCTGAAGCAACATGAAGAAAGAAAGAGGCTACAGAAACTCCTCTGATTCCAGATATGATGACAGAAGAAGGTCACCAGGAAACCCTCCCTGAAGAATGGGATGAATTTTTCCTCTTCATGGTCCCAGTCCTCCCAGTGGCTGGTGGATGAAGAAGGTGTAAGAAGCAGACAACTAGACATGCACATTCATAGGAGAAGGAAGCCATCAGAAAGCAGAGGTCGGAGGGACAGGGGAGATGGCTTAGTGGAATAAGTGCTTCCCTGATAAGCGCAAGGGCCTGAGTTCAATCCCTATTGCCACCAGAAAAGAAAAGGAAATGGAGGTCTGACCATGCTGGCCAAGTAAGTGGATATGATCTCACCAGGGATTGCTCTGTGCTCTCACAATATATGAGGTTGCACCAGGAATTCTCTGCAGGGATCTGGCTTCACTGATGCACAATTCTATAAACACTTAAGTTTGTTTCATTGTCATTTTTTGTATAATTATTGATATAATTTTGATAAATATTTTGATTGCCTACTGACCTTTGATCTTTATATAATTAAATCGCAGATAATTAAATCTTGAGGTTCAACTCTGAACCTCAAGAAAATAAACAAAAGGCTGTTTATTTAGTACTATTGGTATTCCCTTTTTTTTTCAATTTCTGAAGAGCTGTTCATTGTTGATATGTTCTCATTTATAAATAAATTGCTATATTTCAGTAGCATGCAAAAAATGTTTAGTTTCAAAAGATATCAGATTATGTAAAATTAAATTTGGGAAGTAATACAGAGTTTAAAACACTGATCACAAATGAATGGTTTTGTTGTACAAGAATCAGACAAACAAAAACAAAGCACAGAATTCACAAGAGTAATACAGGGTTAGGGGAGTGATCTAGTATCAGTCCTATATTCCTGTGTTATGAACCATGGGACGTGCACTTTTCTGTTCTTCCACTTCCCAACTGCACAGTGAGGACAATGTCAACAGATAAAATTACACAATAAACTTCATGGAAAGTTCTTCACTGGCTCTTATTTACAATTCTAGAATTGAGAATTTAAAAAAAAAAAAAACCTTTCTCCTATAAAATAGAATGCCTGACCTGATAAGCTGAGCAAGGAGTTGACTTTATAAACAAAAAGGGGCCACAGGGCTGAGAATATAGCTTGCTTGTGGAGCATGTGTTTAGTGAGTGCCACTCCCTGGGTTCTCTGTCTAGCACCAAAGATGGGGGACAGGCAAAGATCAAAATGAAAACTGGCTTTCTACATGACAAAAACTACAACTTGACCCACGTCTATCACCGTGCACTAAGCTAAAGTCAAAATGGATTAAAGATCTAAACATTGAAAAGAAACACTGAATCTCCTGCAAGAGAAAGTAGGAGGAACTCTTAAAGACATCGGGGTAGGCAAAGAGTTCATGAACAAACATGAATTCGCACGGGAAACACTTCAAAGAATTAACAACTAGGACCAATTCTTACTGAGAAGTTTTTGCACGTCAAAAGAAATTGTCAACAAAGTGAAAAGACAACCTACAAATTTCAAAAAAATCTTAACAAATAAGCACTCAGACAAAGGTCTGTTAATCCCAGCACTTGGGAGACTGAAGCAGGAGAACTGTTGTGAGTTCGAGACTAGCCTGAGCTACAAAATAAGCTTAAGGCCAGCCTGAATAGCATAGTGAGACCCTGTCTCAAAAAGACAAAAAAAGGTCTGCTCTCTAGAATTTATAAAGAACTAAGATATATTAGGGCCCTCAAATTTAAAGACCCAATCCAGAAATGGGCATGTGAGGTGAATACACACTTCTCAGAGGATGAAATTAAAGAAGCAAATAATTGTATGCAAAAATGCTCCACATCACTAGCCATCCATGAAATGCAAGTTAAAACAACACTGAGATACATCATAAAGAAATCAACCAACAACAAATGTTGGAGAGGATGTGGGGAAAAGGAAACACTTCTCCACTGCTGGTGGGAATGTAAACTGGTACAACCATTGTGGAGATCAGTGTGGAGACTCCTCACAAAAGTAGGATTGGAAATCCCATTCAAGTCAGCTATGCCCCTACTGGGAATTTTCCCAGAGGAACAGAAAACATCATATCATAGTGATATATGTATATCTATGTATATAGCAGCACCATTTGTGATAGCCAAATCTTGGAAAGAACCAAGATGCCCGTCACATGAGGAATGGTTGAGAAAGATGTGGTATTTCTTTATAATGGAGTATTACTCAGCTGTAAAGAATAATAAACTTGAAGCATTTATATTGAAGTGGATGCCACTTGAATATATACTCATAAGTGAAATAAACCAGACAAATGTGCAAATATCGTACAGTTTCCCTAGTCAAAAGAAGAAATGTAACTAGAAATGCACAATAACAACTAAAAAGAATTTAGTCAGATAGGGCAAACTGAATGGCATATGCTGCAGGATACTGATCAGCTTTTCTTCTGGATGGTTAACAACCTAAGTTCACAGATCAAAAATGGAGAAATGGAAGGGCTGCAAGATCAGCCAACATTTGGCCCTAGCCTTTCAAGGTCAATGAAGACTCAGGACATAGGAGAACTTGTACTGTACATCATGGAACTCAATTGTGCCCCAAATATTCTGATCAAGGAGAATATGGAGCCACAGAGGAAGACAATCAATGATCTACAGTGTGCCTGGGGAGAGTCACATAGAGAGCAAACTTTCAGGCTTTTGCAGAGGACAAACTGGTCAAGCAATGGCTGTGACTCATCCACATGGCTGATACTGACAAAGGATCTAGAGTGAGGTACAGGGTTATAGGATAAACCCTGAGGGGACTTGACTGACCTCATCAGATACAAAAGCTACATTTTTTGTTATATAGGTCTTGCTTTACCTCGGTCTTAACCACCCAGCAGAAAAGTATAAAAATGAGGATATAAAGTAAGGCCCTAATAATAGCTGAGCTGTAAATGGCTCTAGTCAACAACTTCTTCAGATAGCCCACTACTATTGTGGACTGCTGGACTGTGTTGGATTGTTTCGCTGAATTCAAGCACCTATAATAATTGAATGACAATAGAATACCCATCTCTGACAGGACTAAACAAAAAAAGGGGGATACAAAGGAAGAACCATTCTCTGTTTGTATAAACATTACAGTTAGGATAAATATGCAGTACTTTTGCATAATTCTATGCAAAGAAAGATTTGTACTAATAGTGTTTGGACAGGATATCCTGTCTGCTTCTTGTACTGTGGATAACCACTAGGAAGATAACAATGTAAAAAGTATTAATTATTGAAACTGCTATAATTCAGCTTTAAAAAGAAGATAGGTATACAGCTACATTCTCTTAATCAATGATTAGAGGCATCTGCTCTTAACAGTTTTTGTAAATAGAATATCATGTATGCACCTTGTACAATAAAAAATTATTATGAAAACAATATGCAATGTATTAATTATTGAATCTGTTCTACTAAATTGATTTGAAACTCATTGCTATTTGTTCTTCGATAAAATAAAATAATTAAAAAAATCAAAATGATTTGTCATTGTAGTTACTCTTCCTATAACTTTGACATTAGGCCACTGTGTTATGAAAATAGAGGATCAAAATAAAAATATACGTTAGACTCCAACAAAATTAAAAACTTTGGGGCCAGAGAGATGGCTCAGTAGAATAAGTAGTGCCTGAGTTCAATCCCCAGTTCTGCCAAAGAAAAAAACATTAGTGTATTCAAGGAGAGTATCAGAAGGTAAAAATTCAGCCACACAATGGGAGAAAATATTCATAGAGCCTATGTCTGATAAGGGTAGAGTACCATAATATACAATGTAGAATTCTGAGAACAACTAAATGACAATCTAATTTTTAAAATGAGGCAGAGGACTTGGATCAACACTACTCAAAGAAGATACAAATGACTAAGAGGCCATGAAAAGATGATCAGTGCTAAGCCGGGGGAGATGGGTCAGTAGGATAAGCACTTGCCTGGTAAGTGCAAGGGCCTGAGTTCAATCCCGTTTTGGAAAAAAGAAAACAATAATAAAGATGATCAATACCATTTGTCATTGATAGGTTCTGGCCGTAGTATAAATTGCTGAATTATGGTTGTTATCTATATGGCTGAAGCCCTTAAAACAGTTTTTCTTCCCAGAGACCACCCCCCCTTCTTCTCCAACTCAGCCCAGTGTGTAGTTTCCTTTCACCCTTCCTGCCATCTCAGAAAAGAACCCAATCAGCTCCTCAGGTATATCTAAATATCTACTTCAAACTTCACCTGTTGCAAAAGGTCCTAAAAGCCTTTCTAGATTGTTCCAATCCAGAGAATTCCTTATCTTTTCAGATTCTCTGTGTCTTCAAAGATAATAAAGCCTCTTTCCCCTTTTTCTTACTGCCTGGTTCTGTGATGCGATGCCTTCAAAAACCTATCAGCTATTACAGAAATGCAAAGCAAAACTACAATGAAATAACACTTCGTATCCACTAGAGTAGAGCCGAGGAGATGGCTCAATAGAATATAAACATTTGCCTGCCAAGCGCAGGGTCATGAGTTCAATCCCCAGTACTGAAAAAAAAAAAAAAAAAAATCCACTAGAGTAAATGATATTTTTTTAAAAATTACAAGTATTGGCAATTATGGTGTTGAAAAAGGAATCCAGAGACCACACAGGCCACCAGATTCCGAATCTGCCCAGAGCACAGGCCGAGTGTGAGAGTGAGACCGCCCGGGCCCCTGAATCCTGAAGCGACTCAGAGCACAGGCCCAGCATGGAACCCTTCAGGAGAACTCCCTGCAAAGGGGCTAGAGGCAACACTCACCCTTCTGATTCAGGAGCAGAACATCTCACCAGAGTGACACAAAGGGTTCACTTGCAAGGCTGCAGCAGGAAAAAGTGGAGCACAGCAGCCAGACCCAAGCGACACCCACCTGGAGAAATCTGAAATTCATAGATCCAGACCTGGTGCTAAGGTAATAACTGTAAGCTCTACACCAAAGGTCAAAAGTCAGTATTATACAAGATGACAAAGAGAAGGAACAAAAAGCAGTCTCAGGCCCCGAGTCCACCCAGTAGAAATGCAAAAGACATTGGCATAGAGGAAATTGGAAATCACACACCTGAAATCTCTGAAATAATAGCGTTGGAAGTAAGGAAAGAACTACAGAAAGGTATAGAAGAGATCAGATCAGAAATAATTTCTGACGTAAAAAATATAGTGATAACTATAATCAAAGAAGTACTAAGTGCTTCTAAAGAATACACTGATAAAAAATAGAGGAGAATATGGAAATGATGGAACCCTTGAATAAGCAATATAGGAAAGAAATAGAATGTATGAAACAGATCCAAAGTGATATACAGGATATTGAAACGTCAATCACAAACTGGCAAATCCATTTGAGTGAAAGTGAAACTAGACTCTGACTTTAAAGACACTATTGCAGCTAGTGAAAAAGTAAGCAAAGATCTCTTAAAAACAACTAGGATGCAGGAAAAAATAACACCTGTAAGATGATGCAAAGATGAACAATGTGAGACTAATAGGTATCAGTGAGGAGGAAGGAATCAATATAAATGATAAAAAATGAATATGGGCAGAAGTAATAGCAGAAAACTTCCCAAATATGGGGCAACAATCTGACATTCAGTAACCAAAGCATACAGAACTCCAAATAACATCAAGCCAATTAAAATCACTCCCAGACATATAATAATCAAGATCCCAGAAATTCAGCACAGGAACAGTATACTAAAACCCACTGAAGAAAAGAAACAGATCACATTTGAAGGAAAACCCATCAGAATAACAGCAGATTTCTGTTCACAAACCACCAAGTCAAGAAGAGCATGAAGCAAAATACTTCAAGTCTTGCAAGAAAACAAAGTCCAACCCAGACTGATATATCCTGAAAAACTCTCTTTCAAGTATAGTGGAGAAGTAAAATGCTTCCATGACAAAGAACAACTAAAGAATTTCATGATGACAAAGCCAAGCCTACACAGATTACTAATTGATGTTGTAGAGAGGGAGAAAAGTGATCACAACCCCATGAATGAGAAGGGAAAGAACTCACCAAATAGGGCAAACAAACACAGGAGAATAAGAGGTATACAATAGTAGTCTCACTTTTTCTTTTGTGTAGAGCAGCAAAATATTTCCATCAGCACACTCTATAAATGGACTTTACTTGCACTCTATGGGTCATCATTCCATATGGGACTACAGGCTGGATTTCAAGGAAATAGCTGTAGCTCAGTCCCACAAGTGACACCTGGCCACCAGTAAGTGTCATGGTCATTATCCATGTCCACAACACACTAGAGCTTTGTGTGATATCCTATCCCCAAACTGTCGGACGTGATGGTCATTTATTTGTCATTCCAGCATTTATCTTATGTTTTATTCTTAGTATTTCTTCACAATCATGAAAACTTTTTCTTAGTTCAAATGTTTTGAAACATTTTATTTTAAATTATTTCGTATTTAATTTCTGAACATTGCTTAATCTTAATTTTTATTTTAAGATTTACATTATATCTTTGAATTACAATTTATCTAAAAGGCATTATATATCTTCTAGTATTAGAAACCTTAAAAAGTATACTTCTATTTTCTCTTGACTTTATATTACTTCTTCCCTGCCCTTTATACACACATACACACATGTATATATGAAAAAAATACGTGTATAACCTGACATAAGATTGGTACTATTTCATAGAAATCTTCAATGACCTTTTACATAAGGGTTCATCTAATATATTTTACATAGTCCTGCATAACTATCACTTTGAGAGCACTTTATTGTTCATCCAGGAGCATACTGCAACTTCTCTTGCCTTTTGAATTATGCTCTTTGTTATTTCCTATATGCTTCATCTGGAGGTATTAAACTATTTCAAGTTTGTGTAACTAGAAAAAATTTAGTTTTCAAAGGTATGTTTGCTAAGTATAAAATTCAAAAAGAATAGATCTTTTTTTTCTTTCAGTCCTTTAATTAGTCTAGTTTCTTACACACTTGATCCTTTTTTTTTTTCTTTCTAATGTGGAATAAGATGCTATTTAATTTTGTACTCCCATAACTAACATTTTTTATGTATATGCTTTAACCATTTTTTTCTTTATAATAAGTTCTGTACAATTTCATTTTTGTGTATCTTGGTATGATTTTATTTAAATTTCTTGTGCAAAAGGTTCATTTTTGTTGGAAATGTGGTATTAAAAGTTGAACTAACTTCAGAAATTTTAAATCTTTAAATATTTATTGCCTATTCCTTTCTACTTTGAGAATTCTAATCATATGAATATATAAAAAAGGAAAGGAGCAGTTAATCCTTACAATTTTTGTTTTTACTCTGATTTTTTTCCTCTCTTGAATTTCTTATAACTTCTTAGTTATTGTTTTTTTAAAACAAAACTTACACATTTATATCTGGTACTCTTGAAAAATACTTTACACATAGCATCATCTAATACAGCAACCATTGTTGGATTCTTAGTACTTTGTCTAGTGAAATCGTGTATCATGTACAATGCTGTTTTCTTCTATTTTGTATTCTTTAAAAATAATAATAAAAAGTACAAAAAAAAAGAGGAATCCTTATACGCAGCAGGTGGGAATATGAAATGGTTCAATTGTGTGTAAACAATTTGGCGGTTTCTCAAAAAATTAAACGTAGAGGTGAGACAGGGAGAAAAACCTGATCTGGGTGGGTGACCTCCAAACGATACAGGAAACCTCCAAATGGCATAGGGAAAAATGATCTCCCAAACTGACCTGGATGAGTTCATGTTCTCGAAAACTGAAGAATGAATTTTAGGAACAAACAGAAGTTATGAGCAGAATATATTTATTGAGGGAAAGAAAGCTCCTGTCTGAAAGAGGGACAGGAGGGACCCCACCCCTGCCCTCAGTGGGTTTTCCCTGGGAAGCTGGCTCTTCTAGGGACTTTTATAGTGTAAAACCATGCTGGGCTAAGGTGGAGAGAATGGGAACTTGCTTAGGTGGACAAGAGGTGGGACAAACGTATGGTCAACAAATGGGATTACAAGCTCCATTACTCAGGTAAAATTGATTAAGCCCAGGACCAAATGGGAAAGCAAGTGAGGTAGCAAGGAAGTATGAATGTAAAAGAGGGTCTTATCTGGTGGCCATCAGATAATGATTCTTCCTGGCTTTCTCAGGGTAATGATCAAAGATGCTAATCTTTAGGGAGGTTAGCATTTGTCTTTAGGTCTGGCTTACAGCAGGAGCACCCGTCCCTCCCACAGTTATAAGGTATCTCTTCTTCTGTGTTATCTCCTTTGAGGGCTTGTCCCTGTCTGACTACCTATAATATTTATAACTCAGCTGCCTGCAATAGAGGTACCATTTTAACTCCTAGGTATGCATACAAAGAGTCTTATGTCCACACAATTTTACACCTAGCTTGCATCTCTGTCCTCCTCACATTGTAATGCAGAGTATCTGCCTGAAGACAGTCACACTCGTAATCCCAGCATTGGATCATGAATCAAACACAAACTTCAGAAGCTGACCCATGACTGAATGAGGCTTTAGGGGAACAGCTAGGCATAAACCATAACACAAAGCTATCTCTTATTATTATTCCTTTGTTTCAGTGTAGCAAGTTTTAGGAGCAGGACTGACATATCCCACTCATGGCTGCCTTTCCACACCCTACCTGCCTTGTCAGCTTCTCCTATTATATGCAGCAAGATTAGCTAGAAATTAACATTACAGTTCTGGGCTTAATGGTGCACACCTGTAATTCCAGCACTCTGGAGGCTGAGGCAAGAGGATCACCGCCAATTTGTGGCCAGCCTGTGTTATATAGTGAGTTCAGGACCAGCCTAAACTATATAACATAAGACTCTGACTCAAAAAAAAAAAAAAAAAAGAGGAAAGAAATGAAATTAACATATGATCAGAGAGGTACTGGGTTGTGAAGGAAGTCAGTGAAAAAGAAAGACAGAATTATGACTGGAGGGGCATCTGAAGAAAGCCAGGCCTCAAGATAAAGTCACAATGGCCAGACTTATATATTTCCCTAAGGGATAAGCAGGGCTTGGAACTGTATTGTAATTAAGACCCTTCAGTCCAGTAAGTCCACATATGCACCTGACACCAAGGTGGGTCCAGAACATCTGGGCCCATACTTTCCCCAAAATGTAGAATTTTAGAAGTCATAGACAAGCAGAGATTAATGACACCAGGCACATAGCCTTGCTATGTGGCCCACGTCCCTTCAGGATTAATATCACCTAATTTGCTGTACTCTACTTGTAACCTTATTGGTTGATCATAGATTGGCCCGCATTGAACCCCCATGGTGACCTTCCTATATAAATTACTCCTGACAAATGGCCTTGGTGACAACCTGCTGGGGAGCCCTCCTGTCTCACAGGAACTCTCTCAAAAAGCCTTCCCTACCCTTAATCTCCAATTCATTCTTCAATTTCGGAGGCATGAATTCAGCATATCTGACATCTAACCATCTGGAAGTTATATTTCTCCTATATTAAAGCAAAACCTCAAAGGAAAGCAAGTCTCCCGAAACCCAAGCAGTTCCCTGTCAGATTCCTCCTCCCTATTATTGTAGGCAACTGAATTAGACAGAAATATCATAGGCAGTTAGATAGGGCCAGGCCCTCAAGGATGATATGGAAGACAAGGTGACCTTGCAGCTGTGGACAGACAATCCTCCACTGTGGGCCAGATCTTAAGACAAGAGTAAACAAATACAGTCACATACTTCCCTAAGGTTGGGCACCAGGGATTGATGTGCTACATAGGTATCAGTCACCCTTTTTTTTTTAATTTTTAATTTTTTAAAGAGAGTACAAATTAGAGAGCCGGATATGGTGGCACAGGCCTGTAATCCCAGCACTTGGGAGGCTGAGGCAGGAGGATTGTTGTGAGTTTGAGCCCAGCCTGAACTGCATAGTGAGACCCTGTCTCAAAAAGACAAAAAAAAAAAAAAAAGAGAGAGAGAGAGAGAGTACAAATTAGAATTAAAGCAGAAAAAATTACAAGTGATACAGATTTTCACTTCACAAAGCAATATGTCAGTCACCTTGAAAGGGCCCAAATGAGTCACTAGCCCAATCCTCAACAGGAAGAGACCCTGCCCGTATTTATGCCCTCTTGCTACATGACTCACTTCCCCATTTGGTACTGGATTTAATTCATTTTACCTGAGCAATTGTGCTTGTAATCTCATTGGCTGACTGTAGTTTTGTCCCACCTCATGCCCACCTAAGCAAGTTCCCATGTCTTCTCCACCATGTTAGACCCACCTCACCACATGGTTTTCCTCTATAAAAGTCCCTGGAAGAGACAGCTTCCCAAGACCACCCACTCGCCCCCCCCATCTCTCTCGTAGACAAGAGCTTTCTTTCCCTCAATAAATATATTCTGCTTATAAACTCCATTTGTTCCTAAAATTCATTTTTTTGGTTTTAAAGAACATGAACTGGTCCCAGGTACTTTTTAGGTTGAGAGATCATTTTTCTTCCTTGTTTCATTTGGTTTCCCTGTATCACTACAATTGTTTGTTGTTCTGTTACAAAAAAATTAACTTTGTTCCTGTAAGTAAGGTCTTATCACCACCCTTATTTTTGTAACATCCTGATGGTTTTCAGCAAAAGATAGGCTAAGTTGTAAATCTGTCCCTACTTGATTAGTTGCCTTTGTCCTGCTTCCAAAAACATACTTACCCACTCACCAGTTTCACTAGGTGCATAGCCCCTTCAACCACATTATAAAACTATAGCCTTTTGTTCAGGCTCATGCACACCTAAATAAATCCTGTTTCACCTACCGGTCTCTCTGGTCTCTTAAAGGCTGCAAAAATATCAGTAACACTCACCATTGGACTTCCTCTTTCACCTTATGGTTCCGTCTTTTCAGGTATTTGGTTTTTTTTTTTCAGGGTAATTTCTTTGTCCTGGCCCTTAGATGATGGGTTTCTACAGAGATGTCTTGTAGCTCCCTCAAGGTGCTTTGCATGAAGACTGTGTCCTAACACTCATTAAGCCAGGCTAGACAGAAATAACTGTAATTCTTTAAAAGTCTTTTTGCTGGAACTGCAAAAACTAAGAGCTTCTTGGACTTCCTCACGGCCTCCCTGAACTGTGTCGATGGCATTTCCACTGATTTCCTTGTTTCAGGGAAGGCCCACTCACTTTTTTAATGGATAAAGTTTATTTTTAAGTTAAAACCCCCAGAATCTCAGTGTAGCAATGTGCACCTGTAATTCCAGTATTCTTGGGAGCTGAAGCAGGAGAATCCCAAGTTTCACGGGCAACTTAGGTAAGTATTCAGAGGGACAGCGACGGAGTGTGACTCGGTGTGAAGGTCTTGGGTTAAACCCAACAACAACAGCAACATTATCACCGGCAATGGTAGCAGTAACTCAAGAAATCATGCACAGTTGTTTTTCAGTAAATGTATCACAGAATTAAGTAAATGAATTGAGTTATTCATCAGTATTTCTAAATGGATCTTCACTTTGCAATAAATCTGTGCATTTTGGCGCTGCAGCGTAGGATTCAGTGACCTTTATCTTGTTTACCATAGCCTGCAAAATGAGAAGATACCGTAGAAAACAGATTAGAGAATATTACACCATGGAGCACTTGAGTCCCTCCCTCAGCTCCAATTGGGAAAAGTGGGAACATTTGGACTTCAGTCTCTAGAATCACAAGCTAACAGCTGGAAAATGTTGTAAGAACCAGCCACAAAGGCACAGAATACTCTCATCAGAACAACTACACAGCATGGGCTGTCTCCAGCCTCTCTTCTTGGGTGAGTTTCTATAGTCATGGTTTCACCATGTGACAAGGACCTCTGTTCTTTGCACTTTATAGTTTGCCTTGGCTTTATTTCCAGTGCCCTTGCAGCCCTCTCTCACCCCATGTGTACCTTTGCTCCGTAATCTGAAGATTTCTCTTCTGATCCCTTGAGTGTGCCAGGTCACTGCTCTGGAGGAGTCAGGAAGTGGACAGTCCTGAAGGCTTCCCGCTGCAGGCACACACAGCAGTGGAGACAAAGGACGTGGGAGGCTTATCTCCAAAGCCAGCACAATCTAAGTCGCTTACCACTACTGTCAGAACTGTCACAGAGATCACAGTGTCCACAGAACTGCTGTTGAAAAGTAGGAAATCATGAGGAGGCAACGAAGCCTACTGTAGGAACATTGTTTTAATTTTTATGTATTTAGTACAGGATCTCACTATACACATTGGTCTCCTAGTGATCCTCCTGTTTTGAGCCTCCCAAACAGCTGGCATTACAGGCATGCGCCACACACTCAGTCTCAATCACCTTCTCAGTGTGTGGGGGGGGCATGACAGCACACAGGGAACCGAACCCTGGCCCACCATGCTCTGCTTGTGATGGACTAAACCCAGGTATTGCCATGGTAAACTTTAGCTGGCCCCAGGGCTGTAAAAAAACAGGCCTGCCATATAGAGGAAATATACCCTGAGAAGGTGGCTGACCCTAAACAACTTTCAGGATTGTAAAAACAGGCCTGCCCTGAGAAAGCACTGACGCTAAACAATGAAAAGAAAAACTGTGGCCAAATACATATAGAAGAAAAAAAATCTGTTTGACAAACAAGATATACTGCCAGCCAGGATATCTGCTGATCTAGCTGTTGGACTTTCTCTTTATATTTTCTTTGTATTTTTTTTCTCTCTCTCCTCTGGTCAGGACTGCTCACTTAGACTCTGAAACAGTTCTATACAGATTTCGCTGACATCAGCTAATAAAAATCTTCAAATTTTAATTGGCTACTGGATTCCTACATTGATTGCGAACCTACAACAGTGCTTTAGTCAGCCGGGCTATCTGGCCAGCCCTGTAGTAACATTTTACTATGACTTTTCATGGTCTTTGGGACACGATCGCTTAGGGCAAAGCCACAGGATGGGTATGGAGTCTCCAGTTCCCTGGTGGGACACTTGCCTAGCACATGGGAGGCCTCAGATTCCATCCCAGCTCTGCAAAATCATAATGAGAAGGAGTTCATGTCACTAAGTGTGAGAAACTAGTGCCTGCGTGACCCAAAATAACCAGCACATCTTCCTAAAAGAACAGAGTTTTATAACCTTATTCACCTGTGATGGACAACAACAGACACAGGGAGGTTTGTTTTTTGTATTTTAGGAAAGGGTCTACAAGGTGCTCAGTCTCACTCCTAGATCAGACTTGTAGTGATCCCTTTGTTTACAGCCTCCCAAGTGCTGGGATTACAGGCAGGTGCCACTATGACCAGCCTCAATTGCTCTTTCAGTGCACCCCAGGGGCGGGGCCAGCAAGACAGGTGTGGGGATCAAAGCCTCTGGCTCCTGTGCCTACTTACAGGTGCTTTATCCGCTGAGCTATTTGGCTGGTCCATACTTTATGTTTTTGTTTTATTTTAAGTTGAGAAAAGGGCTGGGGAGATAGCTCAGTAAAATAAGTGCCTACCTGGCAAGCGCAAGGGCCTGAGTTCAATCCCCAGTTCAACAACAACAACAAAAAAAAAGTTGAGAATATATATATTTTTTTTCTGGCTCCGGCTACCTTAAGGCAGGTATGGTGTGGTGTGTAGAGCTGGGGATCGAACCCGCAGTCTGGTAAGCCTAAGAGGGTTTGCCCATGCAGGCGCTTAAACAACTGAACTGACAAGCCCCCCAAACTTTGAGAAGGATTTTTTTTTTTTTTTTTTTTTTTTTTTTTTTTTTTTTTTTTTTTTTTTTTTTTTTTTTTTTTTTTTTTTTTTTTTCTCTACATCAGGCTGCCTTCAGGGTGGATCAGGAGTTTCTGGAGCTGGGAATCAAACCATGGTCCTATGTGCCTAACTGCATTTGCCTAAGTGGCAGTTTAAACAACTGAGCTATCAGGCAAGGCATCAAAGGGAGTTTATAACAGTACTTTTAAAAATATATGTATTTCTCTGCCATGCTGGCCCCGCCTCTGGGGCGCGCTGAGACAGCGCCATGAAGCCGTGCGCCTGTAATCCCAGCTCTTGGGAGGCTGTAAACAGGTGGATCACTACAAGTCTGATCTAGTAGTGAAATTCTGAACACCGTGTAGAACCTTTGTAAAAAAAAAAAAATTCTAATGCAGCTTCATTTTTTTCCCAAGGGATTTATTAAAAAGCATTATGTAGCACTTAAATATGCCAGACATTGTTCTACATGCTTGAAAAATACCATTTAACCTTCTTAATAACCCTGCAAGGTAACTCTTAATTTTGTAGGTAAGGAAACCAAGGCGCAATGAGTGTAAGTGGTTTGTCTAAATTCACACAATGGGGCTGGCTAAATAGCTCAGCAGATTAAAGGGCTTCAAACAGGTGCAGGAGTCTGCCATGCCAGCCCTGCAATTGAGACTGGTGTGCTCCTGTAATTCCAGCTCAGACTCTGAACATCCTGTAGACCCTTCCCTAAAAAATTCACACATAGGAAACTGCCAAACTCCAGCCTTCCCTCCGAGGTATTGCTGTCACCCTACACTGTCTCAGCCTTCATGGAGGTCACATGGCATTCCCCACTTTCAGTCTGCTCCTGGAAATGCAACCCACAAAACAGCATCAGGCTGAGGAAGGCTACTATTTGTTTTGAGAATGGAATTACTGTTTGTTGACTTACAGTATTTAGAATCAATTACTGAGACTGTTATCAGGCAATTCCTTTAGAAAAGGCTTTGTAATTAACCTCATTCCAGGTCCTTTTTGCCCCAAAGAATTGGAGGTGATAAGATAAAAACGGTGCCAAAAATGTATTAAAGTGAGAAGTAGAGTGGCAAGATTGCTCAGTAGACTAAGAACCTACTTTAGCAAGTGCAGGGACCCAGAGTTTGATCCCTGGTCCCGCACAAATCCTGGTGCCTGCATGCTCCACCAGCCCTGCCCCCAGGGAGCACTGAGCCAGTGACAGAGTCCAAGCATGGTGGGGCACACATGTAATCCCAGCTCTGGGAGGCTGAAAACAGAAGGATCATTACAAGTCCAAGCTAAGTAGTGAGACCCTGTATGAAATACATAAATGAAGGGGTTGGGGAAATAGCTCAGTAGAATAAGTACTTGCCTGGCAAGTGCATGATCCTGAGTTCAATCCCCAGTTCCACCAAAAAAAAAAAAAAAAAAAAAAAACACAAAATGGAAAAAAAAAGTGAGGGGTTGCACTGGAGAGATAGCTCAGCAGTCTAAGTGTCTGCCTGGCAAGCTCAAGAACCTGGGTTCAATCCCCAGTACTGGGCACAGAACCTTGGGTGCAGAACTTTGGTCATGCTGAGCTGGTCACCAAAGCAGGCATAGTGGCACTGGGGAGTCTAAGATAGGAGGATTACTATGAATTCAAGCTATGTAGGGAGACTCTGTACCAAATAAAGAAGTAAAAGCACTTTTAAAGCCAGGCGTGGTGGCACATGCCTGTAATCCCAGCACTTGGAAGGCTGAGGCAGGAGGATTGTTGTGAGTTCGAGACCAGCCTGAGCTACAAAGTGAGCTTAAGGCCAGCCTGAACTACATAGTGAGACCCTGTCTCAAAAAGACAAAAAAAAAAACTTTTTTTTTTTTAAAGTGAGGGGAGAAGGGATGAGGTAAAAACTAGCTATGCAGAGTGAACTTAGGTTGAAGAAGACAGAAAAAGAGCAGAAATACACCATGGTCTAGAAGACACAGAGGTGGCTACTATGGAGCCTCACAGTAGCAGGCTCCTCCTGGCGTCTGTGCCTGCCTGTGCAGTCCACGTTTCCTGCGAGCACGACGAGAATCTATAGTAGTCCTGGCAGCTCTTTGGCCCTGGCCTGGGATCGGACAGGTCCCACTTATTTCCCCAGCCAGCGTGGTTAGCCACATCCTAGCTCTTCTAACAAGCCCAAGTAAACGCTATGGCTGAGAACAGAGAGTAAATATTATCAATCCTAACTGTGTAAATGTAAACATACAGAAAATAAATATCAGAAGGTAGAAATGGACAACAGAGGGCACAAAAAGGGCACAGCTTCTTCTCACAGAATGGGAGCCAAGGGCCAGGGAGATGCCTCAGTGGAATAAGCACTTCTCTGGCAAGCGCAAGGGCTTGAGTTCAATCCCTGGTTCAGCCAAAAAAAGAAAAAGAAAAAGGGAAGCCAGCATTTGGGGTCTATCACTGCTGAAACAGGACGTAAAAAGAGCCAAAAAATGTATTATGTAAAGGGACAAACTCCTCATAATGTATGTGAACAGTATGTATACCTAATTATATCTAAATGGATCTAAATGTATACATAAACTAACAAAAAAATAGTCAATGAAGTTGTAAAGAGAGATAGATACCTTGCTGTAGGGGATAACCATAAAGGTCAACAAAACCCTTCTCACAGGAATTGTCACAAAGAATCAACAACTAGGACTTCATCTTATAAAAAGGTTTTGCACAGCAGGAGAAACCACCAACAAATTGAAGAGACAAGCCACAATATAGAAAAAGGTTTTGCAGCTCTTCCTCAGTCAAACTATATAAACCTAGGATATACAAACTAAAAGTAACTTAAAACTAGAAGTGGTAGCCAAGTCTGGTGGCACAATCCTGTTGTCCCAGCACTCAAGAGGCAGGAGGATTGCCAAGAGTTTGAGGCCAGCCTGGACTATGGAGTGAGATCCTGCCTCTGCCAAAACAACCAACCAACCAAATAAACAAATTAGAACGGGCCTGTGATGATTCAAGACACATAGCAAGCTATGTCTGTGGAGCTTCTTGGCATCTGTCCAAGTGATTCATTAGAATAACAAAATGAGAAGGAAAACTGTTTTCCAGATAGGCAGGAGGAGCTGTCATAGTGGTGTTCACCGCCTTGTTGTCACCTCCTCTTTGGACTTCATTGTCCACCTGCTTCCTGACCAAGACCTGGTCATACTGACTGTATCTCAGGCCAGGGACTCCCCAGCTACCTGCTGTCTTCTATACTAGATCCAGCTACCACTGGCCAGGTATGTGTGTGCAAAGTGTTGCCAAGCGTACTTTCTGTGTATCACATTCACTCTTTTTTTTGAGACAAGGTCTTGCTATGCAGCTTGGGCTGGCCTTGTGCTCACTTTTATAGCCCCCAGGCTGGTCTTGAACTCGAAGAATTCAACCTCGTGAGTGCTAGGATTACAGGCATGTGCCACCACTCATTCCAGGGCCACACAGTGGGTGCCAGCACACACCTGGGGATCTGGAGCAGACTGGATGGAATATTGGGGAGAGGATTGAACTCAGGTCCTTGTGCTTGCCAGGAAGGTGCTTAAGCCTCTGAGCTATCTCCCCAGCCCCTTGCATTCACTTTTATACACTTGGTGCATTCTACATATTTTGTCTACTCTTCCCAGCGATTTAGCTGCTATTGTATCAATTTTACAGATCTCAGGAGAAGTTACATTGGGCTGATAATGTAACTCAGTATAGAACATTTGTCTATCATATTTAGGGCCGTGGGTTGGATCCCTGTAAACACACACACACACACACACACACACACACACACACTGGAGAAAGAGGTTAAGTAACCAAATACTATGTAGCTGGGCTTAAATTCAACTCAGTCTTTTATACTATGACCTCAGACAGTTTGCTTAATTTCTCTTAATTCTTTTATTTCTTCATTCACATAAGTAAGATTTTTACTGAACCTACAGCTTATAGTTATTGTCAAGCAAACTAAAAGTGTGTGCATGTAAAGCACTTAATAGCATAAATCCTAGCTCGCTAAGCGCTCAAGATGACAACCACAATCCTCACCTTTTTGTTGTGGCTGTTGTTAAATACCCAGGCAGGCAGTATCTGGCAGCAGGGCTCAGCAGTGCATGGCTTCAATCCCTGCACTCTGTGAGGCTGGAGTAGGGGGACCAAAGGTTTGAGCCCACCCTGAGCAATTTAGGTATTGAGTTAGATCCTGTCTCAAATGTCTCCCAAGCCCAGTTCTGGGAGTGCAACTGGGTTCAAGCCCCACTGCCACACACACACTCACACACACACACACACACACACACACACACACACCACAGAGCCTTGAAGACAGTGTGCCTTTAACATGATCATGTAGAACATATATCAAACACCCCACTGAAGGCATTTTTAGGATCACCAAGTGTGTCAAACGCTAATTGTCATGCACCAAGTGATCCGCATGGTAGCTTACCTTCACAAGGTCACTGATATCCTTCGCATCCTTGTGGTACTTCTAACTCACATAGAGGTGAATGGCTAGTAAAGCACTATCAACACCACGGGAATCCTACAAGGTAAGTGCCAATAATATTCCAGCTGCACAAATTAAGATACAGATGTTCAGAAAAGTAAATCACATGCACCCAAGTAGGATTGCTTTCTACTGCTGGGTTCTTTTAGCAAACTAGTGAAACCTTGGTCAACCTAGTGGGTTAAAACATCCCAGTGCTATGCCTATGCTATTTTTGGGTGGGATGGAGTTGAGACAGTATCTCACTACCTTAACTCACTATGTAGCCCAGGCTAGCCTTGAAATTATGACAATCTTCCTGACAGCCTCAAGAGTGCTGGGGTTACTATCACACCCAAATTCTAGTTTTTTTAAAAATATAATTCTTTAAAAAGTTGGAATAGGAAATAAAAGAGGCAGAGTCTTACTATCTATCAAAGTCAACATACGAGAAAGCAAACAGTGCTGACAAGATAGCTCAGTGGACTAAGCACCTGCTTACGCCAGCGTGGGGCCTGGGGTTCTATCCCTGCATGTGCACTGAGTTGGCCACCAAGAATGCACATGGGGGCACACACCTGTAATCCCAGTGCTGCGGGCTGACAACAGGAGGAGCACTAGAAGTCTGAGTTACATAGTGAGACCCTGTACTACACACAATAAAGAAAGAAAGCACATATGAATGTACTTGGTCACAATGTAAAATGTAATTTTTTCTGTAGTTATTGGGCAAAAAACTGACTGTCACTGGGTGGGATGAAGTAGGATGCAAAAATAAAGTTAGGTGGAAAGGAGACAAGGAAAATCACAAAATTGTACTTTTGAGAAGTCTGCAACTGCTGGATGTGGTGGCCCATGCCTGTAATCCCACCACTTGGGGAAACTGAGGCCAGAGGATTAAGTTCAAGGACATCCTGGGCTACATAGTGAGTTCAAGGCCAGCCTGCACTACCAAGCAAGATTCTATCTTAAAAATAAAACAAAACAAAAATTGATCACCAGTGACCATAGGTTTACACTATTTATGCCTTTGCTAATTGGAAGTTCATAAACGTCAACCTGATTTATTCATAAAAAAGTACAGATGTAAATATTTTCATGTCTACCTCTGAGGAGACTTGAAAGTCACATAAGAATATATATGGAAAAGATTTTGGAAAGTAGACTTCCGTTGTGCATGTGTTGGTTCCGTCAGGAGCCAGGATTCAAGGGGTAGAGGAGGCAGCTGCAGGTGACATTGAGAAGGGCAAGCAGCCCCCAGTGGAGCTGCATCTTTGTGGGCTGTCGGCAGACAGAGTCCAGCAGGGTCCCGAAGCCCAGATGAGGGCCAGGGCCACTCCACCTACAGGCAAGGGCTGCAGGGTTGCGACTGTGGTCCTGGAAAGTATTTTCACAATGCCTCAGTAAGAAGCAAAGGAGGGGCTTTATTGCGCCCCAGTTCAAAAGTATGTGCTCAAAGGGAGCGCAGGCCCTCCAAAGACAGGCACATTATTTCCCCCAAATAGGGGACATTTAGACTTTTCTTGAGATTGTAGAAATCCCAGGAAAACCAGCCATCCCTCCACAAGGTATTGCCTGGGTTAGCAGGTATGAGTCCTGTTTTATTTTGTAAAATGGATAATTTAAATGTTGTTTATATTCTCTCAACTTGTTCCTTTTCCTTAGGATCAGTTTTCTGCCCCCTGCTTTCTTAGTGAAGCTAATCTCTGGATGGTCAGCATTCCTGGGGAACTTCGCATGTGACAGGTGTGAGGAAGGGAAGGAAGCTTCAGTGTAATCGGGGAACCCAGCTAGAAAGTGTAGGGATAACTTCACCTACAGCCAGGCAGTCGTAGTCTTCTTTTTCTTTGTGCTGTTTGCTTGTTTGCTTTTACAAGCTAGGGCCCTGCTATGCAGTTCAGACTGTCCTTGACCTCACCAGATCGGCCAGGCTGGTCTGGAACTTATGGGGATCCTCAGCCTCAGGTTTCCACGTGCTGCACCACCACGCTGGGAAGGTACAGTCTTCTAACACGGTGGTCATTTTCCTTGTCACTTTTTCCCAATAAGGAAGTGGGGTTGCTTAGGTAAGAGGGTGAAGTGGGCGTGAATACTCCTGTGGCTTCTGGCCCTGAATATTAAGTAGGGTCGTGCATCCTCCAGGGTCTGGAGTGCCTTCAGGGGGGCCTAAGTCCAAGCATTCTACAACGCAAGTGGAAAGAAAAATAAAAATTCAAGACCAGTCACTATGCTCTTAACTGCACACTAGTGAAATGGTGGGAGGTGTGTCCTGTACAAACCTGGACACAGACAAGTCGAGGGTGAACCAGGCGAGGCGGGATGGGCTCTTGGCGACCCTGACTGGGACGGGGTCTTGGTGTTCACAGTGCCAGCTTGGTTCCGCCTCACAAGAAAGGCGCCCGGCCTCGCGCCAGGTTTGAACCACCCTAAGGAATGACTGACTTGGATTCTTCCAGGTGTAAACAAAGAATTGAAGATAGCACCTTTCTGGTTGGTCCTGCACAAAGGATCAGGAGCTTGAGAACATCGCTTTCTGATTGGCTCCACGCAGTGCTTGGAATCCTTTGGGGTTCTTGGTGATTTTTAGGACCTTTGACACCTCCCGCCCAGTAGTTTGTCCTGTATCCCTAGCCCTGATCTATTTCACTGCTTGGTTTCATTGTGTAACTGATTTCTCGTTTCCAAACCTGGAGCTCCTGAACGCTGGCAAATGCTCTACTCCCCTGAGTTACACCTTCAGTTAGATTTTATTTTTTTTTATTTATTTATTTTTTGGCAGAACCGGGGATTGAACTTAGGCCCTTGCTAGATTTTATTTTTAAATCACCGGTTAATTTATATTAAATATCCACCACACACACACACACACACACACACACGTGCATGGGTACAGATGGGTGGTACAACCGAAACATACAGGCAGCCTTCAGGTAGGTATGGAGCTATGTGTCTTTATTACTCATTTTCTTTTTTTTTTTTTGGTCTTTTTGAGACAGGGTCTCACTATGCAGTTCAGGCTGGCCTTAAGCTCACTTTGTAGCTCAGGCTGCTCTCGAACTCACAGCAATCCTCCTGCAGGCATGCGCCATCACACCCGGCTTATTACTCATTTTCTATTGGACGCACAACCTCTAGCCACATTGCCAGCTACTTTTATTTCCCCTTTTGAAACAGGGCCTTCCTGAACTGCTCAGTCTGAACTGCAACTTGCAGTCCTCCTGCCTTGGCCTCCCGAGTAACTGGTGTTACAGGCATGCCTCCCATTGCTTAGCTGAAGGGTTATTCATTAGCCAAGATAAACATACAATTATCACAGTGCAATGCACGCTTTGCGATTGTTGTTTCCAAATTCTAATGGGTCAAGTGGCTGCCCAAATGCGTTGTTCTTCCTTGTGGGAACACTCTCCGTTCAATGCAAGGGTTTGTTTTCCTCCCTGAAACCTGATTACAACTGGCTGTGAGAGGTCGGAAGTAAAGCTTAATCCAAACTAAACAGTGAAGTGAGCTCACTTCTTTGCCGGGAGCAGAACTGGCTTTATCGAGGCCTCGGGAGGACTTTGCTACTCTGCGTTTGCATCCTTATCTCCTGAGTGGCAGCAGCAACTTTGCCAGGATTGCGGAAACCACTGGCCTCTGACCCGGGAGGTCCGAGCTCCTCGCGCTCCGGGGAGCCTCCGCCTCTCGCGCCCTCTCCCTTCCCTGCCCCTCCCAGTCCCCAGGGCGCCACGCCGCGGGCCCAGCCAATGGCGGGCGCGGCGCAGAGCCCGCCCCGCGGAAGGGCCGCGGGAGCCCCGGAGGCGGGAGCCCTGCCTAGTTTTCTGCGCTGACTCCGGGATTGATGCGACCCAGCGCACGCGCGCGAACGTGGCCGAGCTGGCGCTCCCCGAGATGCGGTTCCTTCTGAGCGCTCTCCTGCTGCTTCCTTTGCTCCTCATCTTCTGCTTAGAGTCTCTCATTAAGCTTTTCATCCCCAAGAAGAAAAAATCAGTCGCCGGAGAAATCGTCCTCGTCACTGGAGCTGGACATGGAATCGGGAGACTAACAGCCCATGAGTTTGCCAAACGTAAAAGCAAACTGGTTCTCTGGGATATCAATAAGGTAACAGCGCTGACTGCTCTCCCCGGTGCCTTCGGTCGGCGGACGCGCCCACGTTTTGCTGGCAGCCACCCCTTAGCGCATCTCTAAAGTGGAAAAGAATTACTCCTGCGCTGTGCCGGCGGTGCGGGGGTAGAGTCGAATCACTTGAGGAATACCCCTAGCGGAGACCGTCCAGCCACTGGCCCAGCCTCCGATCACATTGTGCATTGACGCGCGCCTAGGCCCGAAAAGTCATTTGTAATCTCCGGATTACACTGACCCTCTGTTTTATCCATGTGGAAGAATTAACTTTTAAGGAGTATTTAAGAGTAGGAGGCTTGTTTCTAAGTAAGTCTTTTTTGCAGTTCCAGAGGAGCAGTAGTTTAAACGTTGTACCCGACAAAATCAACGTTACCCTGCTGTAGTTTGCGCCAAAAGTAATTTATAAAGATTGTCTTTTATATTTACTTAGTTTTACTTTCTTTTTTTGGAAACTCGTTCTCCCTATGTAATTCAAGGTGGCCTTGAACTCACTGTAGCCTGGGTTGACCTGGAATGCAAAACTCCTGCTTCAGGAGCCCAAATGCTGGGATTATAGGCATTGGAAACCACGCTTGGCTTTGCTTTAGTAAGAACAGTAAAAAAGGAAGAAAGAACTTAAATGCACCAGTTTACCCAGGACAGGTGTAGATGCAGGCTCAAGGAAGTGAAAAAGGCCGTAGAATCTAACCTCTTATTTGGCCTTTGGTGGAGGCACAGCCTGAAATGCTGTCTGTCACAGGCAAGTCCACCTCCAGTTTCATAAAGTACAATTCCAAGTGGATAAGGTCAATTAAGAGCTGACCCAGGGAGTGGTTGGTGAAGACAGCAGTTAGCAAATGTTTGGGTGTCTGTTGCCTAGACCCTAGCCACAGTGTGGCAAATGGGAGGGTCCCTTGTCCTTAAGCAAGTAAAGAAAGTAGACCTTACTTAACTACTAGTACCTACTAATGTAATGAAAGAAACTAGGCCCAGCCCAGCCCATCGGCCAAGCTGTGGTCTGGTGGTGTGATCAGACTCAGGGCAGCCCACCTTTGAACCCTGAGCCTTACCTTCTTTTATGAAAAATGAACTGAGGAAGAGTACCTCCCTCCATAAGCCCAGATCACAGTTACACTTCCTGGACAGCAGGTTACTAGGTTAGTGACTCCTGTGTCTCATGCTAGGCTGTACATTTTCTGTGCTCTGGGGTGAAGGGCATTTGACCACAAATACCTTGAGCACACCTACTGTGTGCCTTGGCTCCTCCTACGTGGATCTGAGCCTACAGCACCAAAGAAACACAGACCTTGTGAGCCAAACACAGTAAGTAAGGCTCGCTGTGAATGAAGGACATGAATTAAGACAAAAAAACATGCAGAGACGAAAAGATGAGAAAAGGCATGGGGGGGGGCACTGTGGTGATACGGTTGATCTCCAGGTGGCCACGGAGGCGTTACTAAGGAAAGGAGAGTAGAGGCTGCGGTATGTAGCTCGGCGCTATGTGCTTGCCTAGCAGGCATGTAGCCTTGAGTTTCATCCTCAGCACTTCAAAAGAATAAAAAAGAAAAAGAAAACGTGGAGACAGATACTAGCAGGTGTCCGCAGTGAGCCTGTAATCCCAGCTACTTGGCAGGGTGGAACAGGTGGATCTCAAATCCAAGGCCTGCATGGATGAAGTAGCAAGACCCTGGCTCAAAATAAAAGGTAGAAATAGGCAGGGGATGTAAATGAGTATGGAGGATGTAGGTTCCATTCCCAGTGTTGCTGAGGACACAAACACTCAGAAGATGCTGTGCTAGCCAGGCGCATGACTAATCTCAGCCCTTGGGAGGCTGAAGCAGGAGGATCACTGCAAGTTGAAGACCAGCCTAGGCTACCAAGTGAGCTTGAGGACAGCCTGACCTGCATAGCAAGACCCTGTCTCAAAAAAGACAAAAAAAAAAACAAAGTTGCTGACCTGAAGTGTTTTTTGGTTTTGTTTTTTTGTTTTTTTTTTTATGTACCAGGGAATCAAACAACCTTACTTAACTAGGTAGGAACTAGACCGCTGAGCTATATCCCTGGCCCAAAGTCTGGCCAGGCACAGAGAGAGAGAGGCAAAGGGGCAGCCCTGAGCTGTACTATGGGGTCTTAGGTTCGCAGCAATGACCCTCATGGCTAAAGACCTCTGCAGGTCTGAATTGAGATGTGTTGTGGGTCAAAATAATCCACTCATTTCAAAGACTATCAAGGACTATAGAATAGTTATTACTAATTACATTAGTAATTTTTCTGTGTTGAGATGGTAATAATCATTTATAGTTTGTCTCAGTGGGTCAAATACAAATACCACAGCCTCCGAGTTATAGAAAATCCCAACTACCAACTGTGGGTGATTAGAAATCGTTGGCCAGGGCTCTGCCTGAAGTTTGCTGCCCATTTTGCAATATGTGATTGAGGGTAGTTTGAGCCTTATGTAATCATGGCCATGTAGAAGGGCAAGCAGTCTCCTTGTGCTTCCCAGTGTGCTCAGCTTAACTGTACAGACACTGATTTGGTTTTGCACCACCCCTTCACAAGCTCCCCCAGAGGCTGGGTGCTGCTGGAACCAATGTAAAGTGAAATGCAAGGCCATGGGAGTTCATTGTGATGAGATGGACTCCTATGTGTCTGAATTTGTGTGCAATCAGTTTGGAAAGAATGCTTTCAGTCCCACTCCACCCATTTTTGTTGTTTTTTGAGACAGGTCTCAACCGAGTAGCCCAAGTTGGCCTTGAATTAGAAATCCTGTACCAGCCCCCCATATGTGCCACCACCCCCTCCTCAGTTCTCTCTCTTTTTTTTTTTTTTTTAGTTCTTTTTTCCTGTATATATCAGGTCAATTTCTTGTTAACAAATCCAGTGTTTCCTTCTACTGTGATTATCAGAATTTCCTGTTGACCTATATGATGTTTTTGGCTTTATATGTTTTAATACTAATATTCAGGGACAGATTTCGCAATTGAATGCATCTGAGAGACTAATGCTCAATTGATCCAAATAAAATTCCTTGTGAAGTTAATATTTACGTATTTATTTTGCACTACCAGTTACTGAATCCAGGGTCTTTGCATTGAGCTAAATCCTTTAATAAACAATGTACCTTTTCTTTCCACCCTGAGACACAAAGTTGCTGAAATAGGCAGGACACAAGCTTGTGCTTCTCCTGCCTCAGCCTCCCACATAGCTGGAGTTGTAAGTGTGCCCCACATGTCCAGCTGTAACCCTTCTTTGGAGAGTGTGCCCTTCCTACTTCAGCTGCTGGTGTGCTATGTTCCTGCTGTTAATTTTGTCTTATGCCCTTCACTGACTCTCCTAGCATGGCATCGAGGAAACAGCTGCCGAATGCAGGAAACTGGGTGCCCAGGTTCATGCCTTCGTGGTAGATTGCAGTAACCGAGAAGATATCTACA
The DNA here is from genome assembly GCA_004027165.1 of Ctenomys sociabilis. NCBI lineage: Eukaryota > Metazoa > Chordata > Mammalia > Rodentia > Ctenomyidae > Ctenomys > Ctenomys sociabilis. The sequence goes on along the minus strand of PVKA01010862.1, from coordinate 25,416 downwards.
ACTCTGCGAAGAAGGTGAGCTTTTATATTCAGTTCGAATCCCCTAGTGTTGGAATCGGGAAGTGTTTGCAGAAAGTCAAGTCTGTTGGTGACAGGGACAAAGAAAATGAGACTGCATTTAACTAGGGGCACACCCAGGGATTGTCCCTGCACCTGAGATTCTTAAATGTTAGTGGGCTTGTTCCAGAGCCTCCCAGGACGTGTGGGGAAGCAAGTGTCGGAACCTTGCAGGCATCAAGGGCAGGGCCTGTGTCCAGGGTCCTCATGTGGCCCTTAGTACTGGTCCTAGCAGACGCCCTGGGTGACATTTGGAAAGTTATTTGCAGGGTCTTCTGAAGCCCAAAGAATTGGGATAAAGTCAGGATAAACCTATTTTTTATTTACTTATTTTCCTAACAATTACTGTAAAGCATATTTGTGCAACAGACTGCAATGCACACAGTGGGGCTTACTCTAGAGTGTGTTCTCTCTTGTGCCTGTTAACTAAATGCTACCTTAATGGAAGGAAGGCTGTCAGAATTACTAGGCAGATCCTTCTTTTTTTTTTTTTTTTTTTTGGAAACAAGATCTCAAATAGGTCTGTGTAGTTAAGTTTGCTCTTCTTCCTCTTCTTTTCCTTCCCCTCCTCCTCCTCCTTCTTTTTCTTTTTTTCTGTTTTTAAGTCTGGTCTTCCAGTCACTATGTAGTCCAGTCTGGCCTCTAACCCAGTCCTCCTGAATCAGTCTCTCGAGTGCTGAGATTACAGTCATGCACCACACACATGGCTTTAGGCAAAAATCGTTTAAAATACAACTTCTTTGACTTCTCAACTTTGGATATTCTGATTCAGTGGGTATAAAGGTTCTGCTCCAAGAAGACATGATTATTTAAGGAATAAGTAATGAACAGACCTCATTAGGGAATTTTAGATTTTTTGGGTTTTCTTTTTTTTTGAGACTAGTCTCACTATGTCATAGTTTAGACTGGCCTTGAACTCACTATGTAGGCTGCTTCAAACACAGCACAATCCTCCTGCCTCAGCCTCCCAAGTGCTGGGATTGCGGGTGTGCTAATATGAGTTTATTTTTAACTTCTATTTAAAAAAAAAATTTTTTTTGGCAGAACCAGGGATTAACCTCAGACCCTTGCGCTTGCCAGGGAAGTGCTTATTCTGCTGAGCCATTTCCCTGGCCCCTAAAATGTTTGGTTTTCAATTTCATTCAGATTCCTCTTCATTTTTGTTGAGCCCCAAACTAAGTTAAAGAAGTTCAGGTAGAGAAATTACATAGGCCAAGAATGGAAAATATCTTCCCTGGGAAGGAATACAGTAACAGCAAGCAGAAACACCTGTATTGAACAATAACTATTTCACTGAAATTAACAATGATAAAAAAACAAACAAAAAACAATGATTAACCTTCGTGTAGATAAACATGCTGCATAATTAAGACCAGGAGCTGGGTGGCCAGGCACCAATTCTGCTCTTCCAGTTAATATGAGGTATATTGCCTTAGGCACGTTTCTCAGCTCTGTGTCTTAAGTTTACTCAACTAAGAGATGGGGGTCACCATAGTACTTCATAGGCTTATAAGTGGCCTTTAGAGAATTTGAGTACCTGGCCCATGGTAACCACCTTATAGTCATGTTTTATTAGAATTGTGGATAGTACCTGTGTAAGCTTGGTTTTAGGCATTTGGAAGGACTTTCTGACCCAACATCCTTTGTTTGCTAAATAAAAAATAGGTGTTTTCACAGTCATCTGGGAGTAAGTTGTTTTGGGCAAAACAATTTTATTATAATAATGTTTGCAGAAATCATTCTAAGGCTATCTGCCTAAACAGACAAAGACTTGTGATCAGATATTTTGGAGGAGCTATTTATACATCTTATGCCAGCTAAACACACTCCAGCTTGTTTGTTAAGGAGTAATCAAGCCAGACATCAGCACTCTGGGGTTACTGAAATACCATAGTCCCAAAGGCTAGCAATGCACAATCTATTTACATTTCTTTGAGTAACTAAGCTCATTGGTTGGACTCACCCTACATTCTCGGTGTGTGTTAAACATCATGTCCTGAATAAAAGCCAGCTTCTCTCAACAGTTATCACTTAGAGATGGTGTTTCCTGTGTTGGAGGTGTAAAGGAAAGGTACCAGATAGCTTGTTAGGTGCTTGCAGGCACTTTGTGCATTTAAGATATTTCACTTATTGCTATCATTTAATTCTCAAAATTCAGTCGAGTTTTCAACAAGTCGATGAGCCGGGCGTGGTGGTGCATGCCTATAATCCCAGTACTCGGGAGGCTGAGGCAGGAGGATTGTTGTGAGTTCGAGACTAGCCTGAGCTACAAAGTGAGCTTAAGGCCAGCCTGAATTGCATAATGAGACCCTGTCTCAAAAAGACAAAAAGAAAAAAAACATGCTGATGATGAGCTGGAAGTTGTGGTGTACACCTGTAATCTCAATATTTGGGAAGCTGGGGTAAAGGGAACATGAGTGTGAAGCCAGCCTTTGTGACATGGCAGGGTGTGTTCAAAGCTAGCTTGAACTAAATAGTGAGACCCTGACCAAAAAGATAAAAATCATTTGAAGAGTAAAGTTAATGATTACTTTAGGTTTGAAAAGTTAGAGTGATTATGTTGAAAACAAATTGCTGTCTATAATTCTTCCCTATGGACTACAAGTAGATTTTACAGTTCAAAGTTGTTTTTTATTGCTCTTGGCAGCCAGCCAGCTCTATTCTTGTGTTGATATTTCCTCAACTGTAATCATTTTACTATGATAGGTACAGTGACTGTTGGAGTTTGGTCATAGGGACTTATATAAGCCTTCCGCATGGTTATATTGATTTCTCAAAGGTTCTTCTTTCTCAATTAGTAGCAAAGAAAAAATTTTATTGTTAAGAGAAAAATGCAGGGGTCAGGGAGATGGCTCAGTAGAATTAAGTGCTTCCCTAGCAAGCGTAAGGGTCTGAGTTCAATCCCCTGTTCTGCCAGAGAGAGAGAGAGAGAGAGACAGAGAGAGAAATAGAGAAATATACCTGTCTTAATTACTTTTCTTATAAGCAAATACTTGAAACCTAAAATTAAAAGAGGAAATGTTTGCTTAGCTCATAATTGGCTGGCTCCAAGGCAGGGTGGCATTGCAAGGGAGAAACAGCTCATGTTGGGCAAAAGGTAGCAAAGCAACAAGGGATGGACCACAGCTCTTTTTACCTTTATATTAGTCCAGGCTACTTGCAACAGATACCACTCACACCCTTTATCCTAGTGCCCTAAAAAGCAAACAAACAACAACAACAAAAAACTAGTGCCCTTGATCCTAGCATTGTATCTTAATCCTAGCATTACACACTCCAGATCTAGCCACCTCTGAAAAGCCCCACTGCACGAAGCTTTGGGAGTGCTGTAACACAAACTATAACTTTCTATCCCTAGCCCCCCAAATCCTTACGCATATCTGTTTATGCAAAAAAGATATAGTTCATCTCTAAGAGTTGCCAAAATCCTAACAGTTTCACCGTTGCTGAAAAGTCCAAGTCCCAAGTCTCCTCAGAGATAAAAGGAAAATTCTTAGCTTCAATCTTTTGCACAAATGAAATGAAAATTAATCACTCCAAATGTTCAGTGGCACAAGATAGACATCACCGTTCCTAAAGTTACAGACGGAAATACAAAGGAACAGTGCCAAAGCAAGTCCAAAATCGAGCAGTGCAGACATTAAAACCTGTGCTTCCACATCCAGCATCCTTGGCAATCTAGCAAGATAGGAGTTCTGAAGGGCTTGTGGCTCCATCCCTACAGCACTTCCAGTGGTTGTGGCTCCTGTGGCTTCTCTCTTGGGCTAGCTCAGTTCCCTCTTTGCAGTTTCCTCAGATGATCCATGGTCCTGGCTTCTCCACCCCTCTGGGGTCTCTTTCATCCCTCAGGGTTACACTGCAGCCTGCCAGGCCTTCCTGAGCCCATTGCTCTTCCCTTCTGCATGCACCGAAAACCATCACCACATGGATGACGCTAAAGGCTTGCCAGCTAGAGCAGGCTTCCTGCTCTTTGGCTATAGGGGTGGAGTGTATGGATCACTCAGTACTCTGAACCCAATCAATCCAGTAAGATGAATTCTCTGGGTTGCTGGCATTCTGCAGCATGGTGCACTGGCTTTCTTCTCAAAGCAAAGTCTTCCACTTGCAATTTTGAGCCTATAAAAGATGGAGTCCTGGTGGTTCTTGTGATGTCCTCAGGCCATCTTTTCTGTTATCCTCTTTGGAAATAGTTGGCTTTTCCATGCTAGTCTTTTCAGTGATCAATTTCTCCTCCTTTGCAGTCTGCCTTTGCAGGCCACAACTTTACTGTTGCTTCCTTTCTGGCCCAACTCCCAGTGTTTTAAATCATCCTGCTGGGCTCTTTGCTCTTGATTCTCAATGTAGATCTGCTAAAAGCTCCCAACAGTAGCCATGCAAGTGCCTCAACAATTGGCTGCCTTCAAATTTCTTCTACAAGATTAACTGGCCCCCTGCTCTTAATCTTAGTCTCAGGTAAAGTCTGGACACAAGGAAAATGCATGCAAACTTTCTGCCAAGCCGTAATACATGTCATCTGGAGTCCAGTAGCCAATGCATTCCTTCCCAGGAGAGACCTCTTGAGTCTGATCTTTACAGCAGGATTTCTATCAGCCTCTTGGTCTTCTGAGCTCTGTCTAGAAACTCCCATCAAGTATAGTCTAAGGCGTTTCCACTTTACTTTTAAATCCAGTATCTCCAAAGCTTTCCAGACTCTTCGCACAAACAATTCTCAAAGGCTCTGGAACCACATAGACAAAGCCACAGCAATGGCTTCACTTTTCTGGTCCCAGATTCTGTACTTTTCTGTCATTGCTGAGACCAATACTTGACATCTGAAGAAGAAAAGGCTTACTTAGCTTGCAGTTGGTAGAGATTTCAGTCTGTGGTTGGCTGGCTTCAAAGCAGGTTGGCATTGCAGAGGAGAAAAAGATCTTGGCAGGCAGAAGGTGTCAAAGCAAAAAAGGACAACCACAGCCCTTTCTATTCATTATATCTTACCCAGGCTACTTAGGGCGGGTAGCACCCACACCCTTAATTCTAGTGCCCTTGATCCTAGCATCGCACCATGAATCAATTTCAGTATCACACGCTCTAGACCTAGCCACCTCTGAGAAGAGCCCCACTTACGTCACCATGAGGCTTTGGGGAACATCTAGACATGCCATAACAACACCTATACCATGAATACATATACTTTGTATGTGACTTGTATTTATGATTTTACATTCACTATCCTGAATAGTAAGAAGGTTGAAAGAATAACCTTCAAACATGTTCACAGGTATACATGAACATGTGCAATAGTGATACATATTGATGACATAATAGCAGGTTCCTTTACCTGCATTGTTTCTTAAAGCATTGTTCAGCTACTTTGCAAGAGTGAACAGAAACACCACAGTGATACCCAGGATTTGGAGGCTGATTTATTTATATCAATGGACACTGATCGGGATCAGTCTCAGGATATCAGGCCCCAATCTCTGGTGGTCCAGGGCTTTTATGTGATGCACAAGCAGGGGGTACAAAGGGAAATACACAGGCAACACAAAACAGCCTGGTGGTTCTTCAGAGTAGCTAGCAGGATGAGATCACTGTTACAAGGGTGGATTATTGATCATTATGTTTGGTTAGGCTTTCATGGCTACAAGGGTCAAGAAATTAATCACAAATCCATGAAGCAGTTACAGAACTTTCAAAAGAACCAAGTTTTAAAAAGAACAATTTCTCTCACACAGTTTTTCCCTTTTACCTTTACCTCCTTCATTTCATCTGTCCCCACTTAACTCCCAAGCAAGCTGTGTCGTTCTCTCTCCTTTAGGAGGAGCAGTTGAGGTTTGGAGAGGTGAAGTAACTGTGCAAAGTCCAGTTGCTGTCTGCAGAGCCAGGGCCCAACTTGAGGGTGAGCAGAGGTACCCACCCTTTGGCCCTAAGCCAGCTGTCACCTAGAGGGGAAGCAGTGACCATGAAAACAGAGAAATAGAAGATGTGCCCAGCTCAGTAATGTAATCAGTTCTCCATAATAGTCTTGAATTTCCCTGTAATTTGGTTTTTGCTTACTTTTTGAAGTAGCGTTTAGAAAAATAAGTTGTAAATTCTGCTCAGCCAAGTGCTTCTTGAGCTACAGTCAATAGAGCAAAGTCAGTAGTTGCAAAAGGAAATTTCTAGCTGGGCATGGTGGCACATGCCTGTAATCCCAGCACTCAGGAGGCTGAGGCAGGAGGATTGTTGTGAGTTCGAGCCCAGCCTGAGCTACAAAGTGAGCTTAAGGCCAGCCTGAACTGCATAGTGAGACCCTGTCTCAAAAAAGACAAAAAAAAAAAAAAAAAAAAAAAAAAAAAAAAAAAACCAGCAAATTTCTACCTAGTAGACTTGGCAGAAGCATATTAGAGGTCAGACCTAAGATCAAAAACATGTTTAATTTATTTATTTTTTCTATGTGGGGAGATAGGTGACAAAACTACATTTTATCACATCAGATAGAAAAATGCAAAGTCCTCTTTCAGTTGTTGCATGTGAACTTTACCATCACACCTCGTATTGAATATATCATTCTTGTTTTATCTTAAAGGTGAAAGAAGAAGTCGGAGACGTTAGCATTTTAGTGAATAATGCTGGTGTGGTCTATACATCAGACTTGTTTGCCACCCAAGACCCTCAGATTGAAAAGACTTTTGAAGTCAATGTACTTGCACATTTTTGGGTGAGTATGATCTTTGTTTTCACAAAGACACTTCCTCATGAAAGCCCCGAAGGTTAAGTTTAAAGTGGAACTTTTGGGCTGGGAGATAGCTCAGCAGTCTAAGAGCCTGCCTAGGCAAGCACAAGGACCCAGGTTTGGTCCTAGGTTCCACACGCTGTACCTGCCCCGAGCCGGCCACCAAGACTAGGCGTGGCACTCGCTCGTAACCAGCTCTGGGGAGGCTGAAGCAGGAGGATCACTATGAGTCCAACCAAGCCTGTACCAAGTACATAAAATTTAAAAATAAAGTGGAACCTTCAGCACACATAAGGAAGTAGTAAGTTGATGCTGAAGTATTTTCTAGGTTCCAGGGAGAACATCGAAATAGGGGGAAAACATGAAACTATGAACCTGCTAGATGTTGGACACACCAAGTTTGTGTTCTGAAGTCAAAGAATGAATTCTAAGGAAAAACAGAAGTTAAGAGTACGAAACTACTGGGGACTAGAAATATATGATAGGAATAGGTCCTGAGAGACAGGAGTCCTGAACGGATTGCCAGTGATACTACTTCTCTGAGAAAGCTTCATAGAGCAAAATCACAAAATGAGTATAATGTGGGATCAAAACTATAATCAACCAATAAGATTACAAATACCAATCCAGTAGTAGCAGTGCCATATGGATAACACCATGAAACTTGGCCAGGTCTATAGGGTCTCACTACACAGATCGGACACATAATGATCCTCCTGTTTGCAGCCTCCCAAGTGGCATAGGATGTGGTGCTGGGGATTGAGTCCCCCGTCTCTGTCGGCCTAAGCAGGTGCTTTAATTCATTGAGCTGTCTGGCTGCCCCCCCCCTTTTTTTTTTCCAGTACCAGGGATGAGCCCCGGACCTTGCACTTTCTAGTAAGGCACTTAAACCACTTAGCTATCTCCCTGGCCCTTGGCCAATAATCTATGACCTTAGTCTTCTTTTTAGTGAGTTTTAGGAACCTCAATCTCAATATTTTTTTCTTTTTGAGACAGGGTCTCTCTGTGCAGTTTGAGCTGGCCTTGTGCTCACTTTTGTGGCTCCTAGGCTGGTCTTAAATTTGTAGAGATCCTCCTGTCTCAGTTTCCCAAGTACTGGGATCATAGGCATGTACCGCAATGCCCAGTTCCTCAGTCTTAATCTCAGTATTTGCAGTCTTAGTGGATGAAAGAGGAAGGCTCACCTCTAACATGTAACGGTGGTACTGATCCTCTCAGACTTCCACTTATCCCTTATATACATCTGGCCACCCTGACTTAAGTCTTCTTCAGGTGCACCGAGGGCCACAGTTGTCATGTGTTCGTCTTCTACACTGACTCCCCCAAGGGCCCAGCTCTGTCCATCTGCCTATATTGTTTTTACCTAACTGGGCTGTTTACAGTAACTTTATGCATACAGACATCATTTTTATGCTTCATTTCCATGGATTCCACCAGTCATCCCTTATACACACAAATAATAATGAATTCAGTAATTATACACTTCAAATATTATATACATTTTAATTCTAAACTGGATGTTTACGTGTGATTATTTAGAGATAAAATAGAAGCCATCTAGGGAGTTGTCCATGATTTCACAAAAGTGAATCCAATTTACTTTCAGATTTACGAAACTTTGGCCTTGTTTAAGTTCCTCACCTAAAAATTACAGATTGTATCCTGCATCTTATCTTTCAGGGTCTTAAGTTATAGAGACATAGCCTGTGTCTGAAGTCTCCAAATAGCTCCCAAATAGCTAAGTTCATAAAAAGGTACCTCCAAGCTTTGGAGGTGTGAGCTTGGAGTAATGAATAGCAAAAGAATATCAAGACCAGTGAAAATAAAGCATTATTTTGTGTTAAACTTTCCATACTCTGATACCCATTTGGTTTTTTGGTACTGGGAATGGAACTCAGAACTTGTCTCTTAAACTGGGTGTGGTGGCGCATGCCTGTAATCCAAGCACTGAGGAGGCTGAAACAGGAAGATTACTATGAGTGAGCTATGTAGTGAGATCCTGTATCAAATACATAAAAAAGAGCCGGGCGTGGTGGTGCAGGCCTGTAATCTCTGCACTCGGGAGGCTGAGACAGGAGGATTGTTGTGAGTTCGAGCCCAGCCTGAGCTACAAAGTGAGCTCAAGGCCAGCCTGAGCTGCATAGTGAGACCCTGTCTCAAAAAGACAAAAACAAAAAAAAACCTAGATCTTGCCAGACAAGTGCTGTGCCGCTGAGCTAAAGCCCAGTCCCCAGTACCCATTTTCAGAGTGTCTGTTATTAGTGGACTAGTCTGATTTGTTTGAGCACCCCCAGCACGCATGGAAGGCGCTCAGTCCGCGTAAGGCGAGGTGTAAAGCATCTGCTGCGAGGTTGCACATCTCACAAACGCTTTCAGTCGCTAGATTTTTATCCCTTTTGGGTAGGTGGGAAGGGGTAGGGTGCCCAGACAGAGGTGGAGGCTGACCCGGCAGCCGTTGGAGAGGTGCTCGGAGGGCCTGCGTCTCTCTTCCGCTTGCCTCGGTTGTCCTGACGTGGGCCTGCGGATCTTATGTTGATGGATGCAAATGCAGTACAGGTTTTTCCCACTTAAACCCGCAACAGCGCTGTAGAAAACAACCCTGTTTCAACTCCCGGCGGAGGCGGAGCTGGGAATCGAAGGCGTTCTCTAATTGTTTTTCTTTCGACACCACCTTTCCAGACCGCAAAGGCGTTTCTCCCGGCGATGATGAGGACCAATCACGGCCACGTGGTTACCGTGGCGTCCGCAGCCGGGCACACTGTGGTCCCCTTCCTGCTGGCTTACTGGTAGGTGGCCCCGCCGCCTTGGGAGCACTGGCTTTGTCTTGGAAATAGACTTGGAGCTGCCAAAACAAAGCACAGCGCATTGTCTTTTTGTAAAACAGCAGCTTGCAGGGTGAATCCTCTGTTTCAGCCCCCCGCCCCACTGGGAGTCCAGAGGTAAACCTGGCACAAAAATGTTGTGGGTTCATAATCGATATAGGAATCCAAGTAGCCAATTAAAATGTGAAGATTTTTATTAGCTGAGCCCATGACTGCCAGCATGGACCCCTGTGTCAGTCTTAAGAGCAGTCCTGACCGGAGGACTTGAATATATAAAGGAAAATGCACTGCAGCTTGCTCTTGAACGGATCAGTACCCATCCTGCCAGTCAAACACGTTTCTGTCTTGCTATAGGTCTGGCTACTTTTTTCCTGTTATTGTTTAGGGTCAGCAGCTTTCTCAGGGTCTATTTCCTCCATACGGTTACTTGTTTCACACATAGGCCTGTTTTTACAGCTCTGGGGTCAGCTGAAGTTTATCCCGGCACTACTTATGCTGAGAGTCTGAATTTAGGCCATCACAAAAAAAAATTTCTCATCCCTCAGAATTGCAAGGGATTACAAAATAAAAACATACAGGGAAGTAAAACTCCCGACCTGACCTGGATGAGTTCGTGTTCTCTTAAACCGAAGAATGAATTTTAGGAACAAACGGAGGCTGAGGAAAAACTTTATTGGATAGAAAAGCTTCTGTCTGAGAGGGATAGAAGGGGGGCCTGAGCGGGTTGCCCAGGGGTGGGATGAAACTGTGGTCAACCAATGGGATTACAAGCACCATTGCTCAGGTAAAGTTGATTAGGCCCAGGACCAAATGGGGAAGGGAGTCACTTAGTAAGCCGGCATGAGTATGGAACAGGGTTTCTTCCCCTGGGGGGAGGGGTTGGGTTAGTGACTCACTTGGGTCTTTTCAAGTGATCCCTACCTGTTTAGAATATCAATGGTAGGTGCTATTCTTTTAGCATTTCTTTGGCCTTTAGGGCTGGTTCACTGCAGGAGCATCCAGGCTTCCCATAGTTGTCTTTGTCTTCTGGGTTAACTCCTTCTAGAGCCCGGCCCTGTGTGTCTATAATATTTCTAGCTAATTCAGCTGCCTGCAACACTTCCGTGCCAGGAACAAAATTAAGATCAGTAATTTTTATATTAATACAAATATGTAACATTTTGTGGAAAGAAAACTAGGAGAGAGAGAGACAGAGAGAGAGTGTGTGTGTGTACATGTATTATCTGGTATTCTAAATACTGAGAACAAACAGTGGAATTTTAAAACTTCTTGACTAACCTATTTTTGTTTGTTTGTTTTGGCAGAACCGGGGATTGCCAGGGAAGGCTTATTATACCACTGAGCCATTTCCCTGGCCCCTGTTTTTTTTTGAGACAGGGTCTGACAGTGTAGTTCAGGCTGGTCTTGAACTCCGTGCAGCCCATGCTGGCCTCAAACTCTCAGCAGTCCTGCTGCCCAGCCCTTGAGTGCTGGGATTCAGGAGTGCGCCACCTCTCCAGGCTGGCTGTCCGTGCCACTGTGGTGCAAGCTGTAACAGGCAGGTCTCTGAATGGTGCACTGCCCTGCGCTGTGCAGACCTGATAGCGAGGCCAGCCCAGAAGACCAGGGGACGCTGCTGGCACTGCACGCTTAGCAGATCCGAGCAGTTTTATGCTCTGTCAAACCTAACTTGAGAAAAACTCAAATTGTAAGTAGCGAATGTGTGTGTGTGGATAAGTAATGTTGGCATTTGTTTTCTGTTGTTGCGTTCTTTCAGTACCCAAGTTAGACAAATGGCCTGGGTCTCCTTTACCTTCTGCTGCAGGTGTATTCATTTCCTAATGATTTTGTGTCTGTGATCTCACCACTCCAGGAGGCTGAGACAAGAAGGAAGATTTTAAGTTCAAACCCCACCTGGGCAAATTAGAGATGCCCTGTCTCTAAGTAAAAAGTAAAGAAAGGGCTCAGGATTCAGTTCAGTTCAAAGGCCCTTGGTTTGATCTCCTATACCATTAAGAAAAAAAAAGTTTTTAATTAAACTTTTTTTTTTTTAAGATACCTTGACAAGATGGATTTGATAAATTAATGCATTGCAAACTGTTTTCATGTTTTGATATCATAGAAGGTGCATACATGATATTATATTTACAGACATTATTATTATTATTTTTTAAAGATCCTATTTTTTTAAATTTAATTTTATTTATTACAGTGTCTCGCTACACATCAGGGACTCTTTTCTTGCGGGTGGGCGGGGTCAGCTCAGCCCTCCCTGGGGGAGGGGCTGGCACGGCATATGGTGCTGGGGATTGAACCGCGGTCCCTGAGAGCTTGCCTAAGCTTGCCAAAGCAGGCGCTTTAGACCACTGAGCTATCTTGCCAGCCCCAGACATTATTATAGCATATGTCTCGTATCAGTAAATTAAGAGAGTGTAGCTGTTTGCATATCTTATTTTTATACCTGAATTACATCAAAGATTCAATAATTAATACTTTCTATCTTGTTATTTTCCTAGTGGTTGTCCATAGTACTAGAAGCCAACACAATATCCTGTCCAACCACCATTAGTGCAAATCTTGCCTCTCATAGAATTATGTAGAAGCATGCAAAAAAAAAAAACTTAATTAAAAAAATACAGGCTTAGATTAAGTGGGAAGTGAGGGAAAAGGAAAAGGGAAGGGAGGAGGAGAGAAAGAGGAGCAATTAAACAAAGCTGACTTGCTGTAACAGCCTGAGCGCAGATGCGCAGTGCACCGCCCATCCTGGGCTTGTCTCAGATTTGGTTTAAGTTGGTGCCTTCGCCCAGCGATCGAGTACTGACAGAGCTGGCATTTGCTTCTCTTTCATGATAAGCAAGTGTTCAGGTGCTACTGCCAGGCTGTGCCGCAGCACTCTGCCCTCATGCCGGACTCTTAGCTCAGTTACGGGGCCCTTGGGCGAACAGGTGTCCTTGTCCATCTTCTGCTGCTTGCCAAGTCAGACAGTGCCTTGTCCAAGGAAGGTGTGTTGTGTGGCCTGGTGCCAGCACCTCGGGTGGAAATAAAGGTCCTCCCCGACCCAAAGCCAACGGCCGTCTACAGTCGCATTGAGTGTGCACAGTCCTAGGCTGTGGCACTCACAGTCTGGTTCTTTTGGACTTAAATGATTTTCCCAGCATATGGCAATCCGATACCCTGAGAAGAGGCACAGCTTTGTGAAATTTACAGAAGAGCCGGACATGGCTTTGCCCCCTGTAAATCCAGCAGTCTCGAGGCTGAGGCAGAAAGATCCCAACATTCAAGATCAGTCTGGGCTGCATAATGAGTTCAAGATCATTGTAAACTACATAGCAACAACTTGTCTATTTTTTTTAGAACAGGGTGTACAGGATGCACAGGGTCTCACTGCACAGACAGGAGTCACAGTGGTCCTCCTATTTTTCAGCCTCCCACATGCTGGGATTACAGGCACAGGCCACCACACCCAGTCTCCATTGCAATCTCAGCTTCCCTTGGAGGCAGGACTGGCACAGCAGGCCTGGGGATTGGACTCCTGGCCCCTGCATCTGCCTGAGCAGGCAACAACTTGTCTTAAAACAGCAAAAATCAATAAATAAATGAAAAAGAAAAAAGATAGAAAATAAACAAATAAATAGCACACAAAGCCTCCCTGGGCCACTACGTTGCAGTGTAGCCACACGCATGGTTTATCCCCGTCCACCCTGGAGACACAGCTGTGTTCTGAGCCCTTTCTGAACTCTTGGCAGAGCTCTGCAGCTGCTGCCTGTAAAGTCACCAAAGTCATCTGCATCTCTTTTGGCACTGATGTTTGCCAGACACCTGATCCGTGAGATACTTGTGGGCAGAAAGAAAGCGATGTTTATCAGATGTACTTTTCAGCAGCTGGCTCTTAAACTCATTCACTGCTTTTGAAATGCGAACATTCATACTGAAGCATAGTGTGCATTTATAAATGAAGAAATCCTCAGGGCACACCTCTCTGAGCTGCTCGTAAGTGTGTATTCCTATAAGCCATGCACAGGCCAAAGATAGAGCATTATCTATCCGAGGAGCCCCTCAGCTAGTAGCACACACCACTTATGGGATGTATCCAGCTGTCGTTGTGTATAGTTTCGCATTACGTGACTTAATTGTACTACCTTATGTTGGGTCTGCGCTGACCCAGATCTCCGCGGGCAGGGAGACGCCAAGAGACAAGGGTGAGAGCTCAAAAGTTTATTGAACCACGCGTGGGACCCCGCACCTAAGGCGGTTGCAGAGTGCCAAGCTGTCGTTACAGGCAGGTTTATAAAGGTAAAAACCACAAAATTGGGGGGAGGCAAGCGAACTACAGAAGCTAATTGCATTGGTTAATAGGGGTTGACCTTTACATTGATTGGCTCGGCGCAGGGGGGATTTTTCTGACAGAATAACATATTTCTGTAACGCTTGGGTAACCCTGGGGGAGCATCTTGTGGCCGTTAGGGGGTAAGAGGGAAACTTGAGCAAGCAGGTTACAGAAGCCAATAGCAATTGTTCCTTTGTCAGGATTGACTGAGGGCCACCTGGGGGTTGCTGAGGCTTTAGAGCAACCTTGTGGTTGCCTAGTTGCATGTAACTTTCCCAGAACATTTAACAACAGGTGAAACAAAGGGCTAAGATGGAGCTAGTTGTCTTGGCCATAGCTGTCTTTTTCAGATGGGTCTCATCATATAGTTTCCTCATCACAAATGGCCCTTGTGTTTAGACAAAAAAATACCTTTCCCTTCACAAGATTTGCCACCCATTTTTTTTGATGCCCCTCCTGGCTTGGCCCACAGTAACCCAGTCTAAAAATATTTGGGAGGCTGAAGGAGTGGCGCTACCATGACATGTGATTCTGCAGTGAGTCCCCCACAGCAGCTTGCTTTGCTGTCAGGGTGGCAGCCCCATTGCCTTTGCCTTTTTGATGTCCAGGACAGTGTCCCATTGCCACTTTAGTGGGCTACCGTATTTTATATAATAAGGAAATCTCTTGGGAGTTTTTGATGTCTCTTCCTCCTGTGGTTAGGAGGCCTTTTTATTTTGGGCTGAAGTCCCTGGGGGCAGTGATTCTGACCACACTGTCCTTTCCACAGTCACAGCCATTGTGCTTGCCCACCATACCCCATCTATTACCATATTGCTTTCATCTGCAAACAGCACAAGGTTGGGGTCTTGGAGTGGTGTGTCCTGCAGATCAGGTCTTGTAAAATAAATAGCCTCATGGTCTTGACATAATCTTGCTCTGGGGGTTTCGACAACATTGGAAGAAGGGATGCAGGATTAATGACCTGTATAGTCTCAAGAGTTAGATGTGATTCCTTAAAGAGGGTTGTGTGGTAATGGGGCAGCCCAGAGCTGGAGAGCCACTTTTACTAGGACCCTACAGCGGTGTCTCCATTGCATGGGACGGGACACAGACCTGGTCAACTTCTGTCCCAGAGTTAATTTGTCAGCCTTTTCTACTAATGCAGCAGCTACTGCAGCAGCTTATAAGCACGATGGCCACCCAGCAAGCCACATAGTCCAGTCTTTGGGCAGATAGGCCACAGGGCACTTCCATGCCCCTAAGGTCTGAGTTAAGACTCTGTGTAACTCCTTCTTTTTTATGAACACACAGCTGAAAGGGCTCAGTGATGTCTGGTACGGCCAGAGCCAGAGCCTGAGCCCTTAAGAGTTTCTTATTTGATCCATCAATGCTTTTGCTGTTCCGAATTCTAATCCAAGAGGGAGGCTGTTACCTCCCTTCAGGGTTTTATAAGGGTTTAGCAACAAAGGCAAAACTTGACACCCAAAAACAATGAAAACCCATCATTTCTAGGAATGCTTGTAACTCTTTTTGGTCCTGGGCTCCTTTATACTGTAAGAGAGAAATATTAGGATTGTTATTACCAAAAGGCATCAGATTTGTTGAGAAAACTTTTCCAAGAACAGTAAAACAAATTTTGAATCCTTGGGTCATCACGTCCATATCACTGGCACTCGTGTCCCCGTCTGGATCCTCCTGTTAAAGGCAAACAACCCCTGGGAAGCAGCTACCAAGGGAATACAAAATGATCTATTTTTAAATCTAACACAGCATACTAGATCCAGTTAGGTGGGAGCAGACTTAAGCACCTTAAACATCAAGTGTAACCAGAGAATTTTGTTATTTTTTATCAGTCATGGACATTTCAGTGGTTAAATCCCTGTAGAGTGTTAACAGGCAACAGTTATGCTTTTACAGTGAACATTTGACATCAATAGTTATCAGCATGACATAAGTCAGGATAAATTTGTCTAGTTTAATTATTATATGTATAACATAAGTTTTTGTTTATATATACATATATATATATATATATATATATATATCACTTAGACCTGCTGGTAACTTAGGAGAAAGAGTCTATATGTAAAGCTTAGATAACAACATATAAATCTATAAACAAATATGTAGATCAAACAAATATCTTTACAAAGCTAGATTGCACTCAAAGATATTTCTGGAGTGCCAGGGAGATGACTCAGTGGGATAAGTGCTTCCCTGGCAAGCACAAGGGTCTGAGTTCAATCCCCAGTTTCACACAAAAAAAAAAATAAAAAAAAATAATATATATATATATATATATATATATATACACACACACACACACACACACACACACATACTTCTGTCCAGGTTAAATTATGATGAAACATTTTTTTCCTGTCTATGTTTTTATTCCTTACTTTCTCTGCTATAAAGCAGTATCTTATTCCTGCAGACTTTATTTTGCAGCAGATGACCAGAAGAAGCATAGGCTAGGGGAGGGGACTCAGAATCCCCACCTTATGGCCGCAGCAGGAGAGCAGCTGCCTATGAGACTGAGGCAGGGAAAAATGAGCAGTAGAAGTGAGCAGTAAACCTCCCTAGAAAGGGTAAGACAGAGAAGGGCCCATGAGCTGAGCTAGTGCGCTCCATGAGCTATTGTTACCCTACCATCAGCTCAACAGTGAGAGGAGGGGTAGAGAGAGGGAGAGAAAACCCCGAAGACAAAGCAGGAGCAGCAGCTGCAGCACCTGTGGCTGAAGGTCCCCTGGGTACCTCAGTGCCCAGGATGAGAGAACAGGAATCCCAAAAACATTCCACACATTCACCTCGGAACCCACCAAAGTTCCAAATCATGCAGCTCAAGACAATCGGCTTGCTCTGTACTGTGCCGGCCATATCAGAGTTCTCAGCCGTGTCCCCTCTCGATCCACACAGAAGCCCAAGACTAATGTAACCTGACACAGTGGCAGTAACTGCAGTGTAATAGGGCAACCAAGCTAAGCGTGCACCCTTCTGCATTTCTAGGTAGACTATCACAAAAGGCAAGAAAGGAAAGAACAGAATACCACTGCCCTCGCCTGGCACAGGCTCCGCTGGGGATGTGGGCACATTGGGGACAGAACAAGCAATTCAGACAAACAAATGGACAACAACATCTTGGGAAAGTTTGGTTTCTTTTCTATTCTTTACTAATTTATACGCTCAGCTGGATTTCAAACCAAAACAAGCTGCCAACATTCACATAGATTCCCTGGCCTCCAGCCCAAGAGAAAACAAATCCAGGAATATTTATCTATGAGAAAACAGACTCTCTCAGTGAGAAAGACATGTCAGTAGTGTCTCAGGAATACTCATCTGAGATAGATTGACATAACTTTCACATCTGGAAATTAAGGCCCATCAACACCAGCCTTGAGAGTAGAACAAAAGCCAATCACATCTTTCCTAGGTCAGAGTCAGGTCTATAATTTCCACACTGTGACTTTCCATTCCTTCAGCCACTCGTGGGCAGATAGCTGAAATCAGCTTGTGGCACCAAAAACCACCCAGAAGTGGCTCGCAGGCACAGAGGCCAGGTGGGCCTTGTGCAACAGCGTCTTGCCCATGGGAATCCTAAGGCTTGTTGTCTGTAATCTTGGAAATGGTCAGGAATACATTGCAACGATGACAAAGAGGCAGAAGCAGTCTGACCCACAATTACAAATGACACAACCAACTGACAAGGAACAAATACAAAATGAAACCAAAGACAAATCCAGTGCTCCAGCCCACCATTGTGGAGAGGAGCAGAGTCCAGGGGATTTATGTTGCCTCCAACTCCTCCTGTGACTCACCAAGGGGGCCTCACATAACAAAAAGACTCTTCCGGGCAAGAGGTTCCAAATGGTTCATATTGTCCAACAAAGAATTTGAAAACTTGCTGAGACCTGCATAAGTCTAGAGCCAAAGAATTTTCCCAGATTACAGTTTTCCTGGGGGGAAAAAAACTGGTTTCTATTTGATCCCGGTTAATGGGATCCTGGAAAGCCCCCCAAATGTTATGGGTTCTCAACAAAATTAAAATTAAAATATGAGCCTTTTATTACCAGGCCCAGGACCACTTGACCATACTCATGCAGGAGAGGACAGATGGCCAGGAGCCTTAGAAGTGTAGAGAGGTTTTAAAGGTAGAAACCGTATCCTGTTTGGCAAACAAATTTGTCATTTAACATAGAACAGTACCTTTAGGGACAGTGTGACCATTGCCCAGCATACGTTTTTTTCTGGGAGCGTTGTTTTCTGGGAACTTTCAGTCTATTGATGATTTATCAGTAGTACACCAAGCCTTCCTTACAAGGAAGCAGGGTCACAGAAAGTTGAGCAGAGTAATTTTTTACATTTAGTTTTACATTAACTTATCGCAGTTGTTTCCAGATCTACAATTAATGTCTTAGGCAGGCTCTCTAGTAAGAAGAGAGAGCTGTCAGGAGTTCCAGGGTTACTGTCCTTTAAACTTAAATTCCAGCTGTGGGTGCAGGTCCCACAATTTTTTCAATGTATTTAGTACGGGGTCTCACAATACAGAGCAGACTTACAATGATCCTCCTGTTTCAGCCTCCTAAGCACTGGGTATCATGGGCTCATGCCACCTCGCCCAGTTTCAGTCACCCTCAGCACGTCCCGGGGGCAGGGCCGGCTCGGCATGCCAGGGATTGAACCCTGCTCCCTGTGCCTGCCTACGCAGGTGCTTTAGTTCACCACAGACACTGTTGAATGTTCCAGTTACGGAGCACAGTGGCCAGCCCAAGAGGACCGATGTGCCTCAGCACCACGCTCCTTTTTAGCCGTGATGTGACCAGACCGCCGGGCTGCTGACCCCGATGAGCAGGCAGCAGCTAGCATTGGACTTTCTCCGCTGTTCGCCTTCTAATAAATAAGCCCTGTGGGCTCCCACCGGGCTTCCATGTTCAGACTATTTCCTTGGGATATGTATTTAAAGATAGTAAGTCCCGAAAGCATGACATAGTTATCTGATACCTTCGTCAAGTTGACTTCCAGAAAACACTCAGTTAACCTGTGATCTGAGAAATGGAGAGGTGGTTTATTGGTTTTTTTTTTTTTCCCCTATTTTTTTTCACACTTAGACTGAATCTTTAAAAGATTGTTAGATTCAATTGTATAAAATGAGACCCTGGGCCAGGCTCACACACCTGTGGTGCCGCAGCAATTGAGAGTTGAAGCAGGAGGGTCACTAGCTTGGGCTACATAGTCAGTGTAAGGCCATCCTGAATTTCATTGTTTCACCCTGTCTAGAAAAAAAAAAAATCTATAGATTGAAAAACAAGGGGCCGGGGCTCAGTAGAATGAGCGCTTCCCTGGCAAGTGCAAGGGCCTGAGTTCAATCCCCGGTTCCGCCAAAAAAAAGAAAAACAAGTTATCCACATATCCTTACCCTTCCTGCTAGGCAAAAATGTTACTGTGTTGTACTTTGTATTTCCAGGAATTACTCCTGAAATTTTAAAATGTTCCAGGTGTGGGTGTAAATGCTCTACACATGAATACTTGTATCTTGTGAGTTTTCTGCTGATGTTCTTTAGCTACATATTTATTGGAGCATTGTCTTATTTATTGATAAAAGTTGACACTTTTTGGTCTTGTTTGTGTGGTGCTGGGGACCAACGTCCTCTCACACGCTATGCAGTTGTTCCATCATGGGGCCTCAGCCTCACCCTAGTGCCCTATTTTAACCCCGATCTTTTCCTTTAATGTTTGCAAAGGTTTTGCCCACTTACCAGTATGTCAGTTGCATCTTCACTTGGTTGTGAGCCAGTACAGTTTATGGCATAGCACTTAAGGGCCTGACCTCGGGGGGTCACCAAGCCAATGAAGCAAAGCAAGAGTCTTAGCCAGCAGCCTGTTGGTCAGTGGTCTTGAATAAGCCTTCCAACTCTCTCTTCATTTGCAGCTCCAGCAAGTTTGCTGCTGTTGGATTTCACAGAGCTTTGACCGAAGAACTAGCAGCCTTGGAGCGAACTGGAGTCAAAACAACTTGTCTGTGCCCAAATTTCATTAACACTGGCTTCATCAAAAACCCAAGTACTAAGTAAGTGGAGACTGAAATCAAGGTGGAAGGATTAGCCATTGCTTTGCATATCCTTCCTTCTTTGGATCTTCTTAAATAGTTTAATCTCCCCAGCACCTGACACTCAATGCCAGTTACTCATTTTGCTTTCAGCTTCTGTAGGTTGTAGGAAAACAGATGGAGAGACAAAGTAAGAAAGACCAGAGAGAATGACTGTATAGGTACATATGAATGATGCAGTGGAACTTGCTAACCTTTCCTGTTTTCCCTTCCTAAATAGTGCTTCTCAGACTCAAATACCCGCACTTGTCACCTGGAGTGCTTGGGACCCATATTGGCTTCCTAACCCACAGACAATGGGCTTTTGGGTTTGGCTGAGGCAGGATAGAAGGAGGGACGGATCCTGGAATGCTGTGTTTAGAAAGCATCCTAGTAACTGTGAAAAGCTGTCCAGGACTGCGTGGGAAAAGCTCTTTCCCTTAGTAATGGAAGTTATGTATCATCTAAGATGAGTACCGGGCCAAATTCTTTCCTTGATTGAAAAGTAAATTCAGATGTGTTCACTTTGCTTTATTATTTATTGGTTGATTGATTTTTGTTGGTGGAACCAGGGATCTCCCCAGCCCCAGATGTGCTCACTTTGGCAGTACATATACTAAAATAAAAATAAAAACAAAGTAAAATCACAAAAGATCAGCTCTGAGAATGACTTTTAATGTTTTCTCTCTTGGGACTAGATTTAGTATCTTTGTAATCATGATGCATATTTTATTAAATCCCAAAGTACAAAAAAATACAAATCAAAAAGTTTCTTTTCCAATCCCTGGTTCCACCAAAAAAAAATTTCTCCAAGCTTCCATAATCTGGTAGAAAGCATTCTTCAGTGTAGCACCCTTCCAGGTATCTCAGTGGATAGACAAATGTCTGTTTTTAATAACTGGACTATTTTACTCATGAGGTTCTGGAACCCGTAAATAACTTGTTTCTGCTGTATTATTTCATGGATGTCTCTTCATTAGAAGTTTATCAGTGCAGGGGCTGGGGAGATGGCTCAGTAGAATAAGTGCTTGCCTGGCAAGTGCAAGGGCCTGAGTTCAAATCCCCAGTTCTGCCAAAAAAAAAAAAAAAAAAATGTTTATCAGTGCAATTCAGTGTGCATTTTGTTCGAACACAGACTCTTGTAGGGTTAGGTTAGTGATTCCTTCTGGCTTTTTCAAGGTGATTGATGCCTGTTTTGAATGCCAATCCCTGAAGTCCACCCTTAGGGAGGTATGTTGTTGCATTTGCTTGTTCTTTTGTCCTGAGGCTTGGCCCCAGTGGAAGTACCTGTCCCTCCCACAGCTGCAAGGTATCTTATCCTTCATACTGGCTCCTTCCAGGAGGGACCAGCCTTATCTGCCTGCCTTTATTTCTATCTCACTCAGCTGCCCCCAATACCTTCATCACATTCATATACTTACATGGATTCACGTTTTTGCAGTCTCTATTGCATTGTTGGGGATTCAGCTTTTAGGTTTTACAACTTCATCCCTTTTTCTTCTAATTTAGCTGTTCTTGGTGAAAATATATTTGAAATTAAGGAGAATCCTCCAGTGTGGCCACCTGGGAGGACAGCAAGCTCTGTTTTATTTTATTTTTATTTTCTTGGTGGGACCAGGGATTGAACTCAGGCCCTTGCACTTGCCAGGCAAGTGCTTATTCTACTGAGCCGTCTCCCCAGCCCCCAGGCCCTATTTTAAATACTGTGTATGTTAGCCTCCATCACCCCGCAGTGCAAAGCCAACATCAGGCAGGAAATCCGGAGCGGTGCCAGCATGTGTGCAGTACAGATCCCCAACTTATGATGGGGCCAGAGCCCAAGAGGCCCATTGCAAGTTGAAAACATTGAAAGTGGGAACGCACATAGCAGCCCCCCCGTTGCGCACTGCTGTGTAGCAGCATACGCTGCAGGCCACCGTCCCCTTGAGACTATGGCTGTGCAGCAAGGTGGGACGTGAGCAGGCTGCGTGGTGCTCTTGAGCCCCGGGGAAGCCAAAATTCAAACTTGAAGTGTGGTTTCTAATGAACACCTGGCCAATGCTTATTTTGCTTGTTTTGCACTTAGGACAGGGTCTACAGAGTATCACTGCATTCATCAGACTCTTAGTGATCCTCCTGTTTACAGCCTCCCAAGTGCTGGGATTACAATCACGCGCCACCATGCCCATTCTCAATCACCATCTCAGCATGTCCCAGGGGCCAGCACAGCAGTCCTGGGAGGCAGCCCCCGGGATCAAACTCCCGGCCCCTGTCCCCTTCGTCTGCCTAAGCAGGCACTTTAATCCACTGAGCTATTTGGCCATGGTAAAGCTGACAACTCTTAAATTCAGCCATCCTAACTCCCCCTGTGATCCTAAAAGTCGATTTTTAAGGCGGTTTTGTTAGAAAGCAAAGGTGAGAGTAAACACCCTATGATCCCAGCCCTGGGGAGGCTGAGTTGTGTGGGCCTTGAGCACGTTGGACACCAGCCCTAGTAACAAATGAAAAATAAAAATGTAAGAATGTAGATTTCAACATGCCAGTGCTTAAATTCATCTGTCTTCATCAGTGAAAACCTAATTTATCCTTGAAGAGAAAATAAAGTGAGCAAACAAGCATTTAACTTTTTGAGTAGATTAAGAGTAGAAAGGGTTAAGAGGTCATTAAAAGTATTAAGAGAAGATGAAGATAAAACTTGGCAGTTTTCGCTGTTAATTTCAAAGGTACTCACGTAACATATTTGATTCATTTTTTAAAATTTCAGTCTTTTTCAAGGATTAAAAACAACGTATATTTTTAGTTTTCACCGAATTTTAACCTTGCCAGGATAAACTGCGAAGCAAGAGCGCCCTCTCGAGGCAAAACTCCATTACTGCAACTAAAATGATGAAACTTGCTAAAGTGCGCGTGGCTGGAAGCTGGTGCATTCTGCCAAGCCCAGGGCTGTGTCCCTGCCTGGGCCCGCCCACCCCACACACCCCGGTTAACCGGATGTGGATGAGTCCTAAAGATGAGCTGATTTTGAAAGCAAAACACAGTGTAGTACTTCCAGGAAGAACAAGCACACGCCCTCATTGAATACCTACCTGTCCACATTCAGGTGCTGAACAGAATCTACCTGTAGGCTCCCGGGCGTCTCCTGAAGAGAGGCCTTAGTCTTCTGCTAAGGCCCTGAGGCAGGGGGGGAGTAACCGTCCAGGAGCACCAGGACGCCCACCAAGCTCAGAGTCAGATTTGTAAGGGGAGAAAATTGAGCCAACCTTTAAGGGGCGGAACTTGAACTGGTTTCTTTCATCTTGGAATCTAAAATCTAATGAACTGCAGGAAGAACAGATTCCCATAAAGGCTGTAATGTAGCATAATTGAAATCTATGAGAATTAGACATAATCTGGTGCTCTGAAAATTAAGAATTATTTTTGTTAACTAAATTTGAATATCAATAGTTTATTTAAAGTATGTATTGACAGCCTGCTAATTCTAGAAGCCTTTTGTGTTCCTTATATAAATTCTCTCTACTTTCCAATCCTGGAAGGACAGATTGGTCCCCTGGCTATGCATAGCTGGAGTAATTTCTAAAACAGCTCTGAAAGAAAAATCTGCGTTAGTCAGCTTTCTGTCATTATCATGAAATATGTGAAATAATTGACTTACAAAGGGAAACGTTTATTTTGTTTTTGTTGTTTTTTGAGACAGGGCCTTGCTGTGTATCCCAGGCTGACGTAGCACTCGCGGTGTGCCCCATACGGGGTCTGGTTGCAGACCTGGACCACCGCATCTGGTGCAGCCCGCAGCACATCATGCTAGTTTTGTCATCGGGACACATTGCTGTGGGCATATAATATCCACACTTGTTCTTTAGAATGTCTATTGACTGACGAATTATGTATTTTAATTTTCTGAGTTATTATTCATAGAATGAGTATTTACCTGGAAAGAATCAAAAGAAAGTATAAAACTTTTAATAATGATTAAATGTTTATTTTTTAAAAAGCATCAATTTTTTCAATGACTTTTTGGTGTACAAGTCTAAAAAATAACAAATAATAAGTTCCTGTGACATCAAAAATAAATCCCTACATGAAATGTGATGAAAATACCACTAGAACTTACAACAAAAATAACCTTTGCTTCTGTTGTCACAGCCGCACAGTCTGCACGCATGACGACTGCGTGTTCCATGCACATCTCCCATGTGCTTGGCTTTCCTTTCCTATGTGGGAGTCTTGATACCTCTCTCCCTGTTATACCAGAAGGTTCCTACTTCATAGTTCACTGTGCACTGAACAGGAAAACAAGGTAGCAGTAAAACATTAAGCATATAATGAGTCCTTACAATAGACATTAACATTTTCATATCAGTTGTTTACTTATTTATAAAACCTACAAATAACATCAAAAGTAAAAACCTATGTGAACTGTGCTGTAAACACAAACATTCCACCACAGAAATAAATTTAGCCTCTACCGTCACACCCAAGGCGGTCTTCACTCAGGGCAAGTGCGTGCTTCATGCACAAGTATCACTCATATTGCTAGCACTTTTATTTTCCCGTACTTTCTCGTAGGCCCAGTTGACAGCTTTTCTGTTTTCCTGTTATTATAGTAGCCCTTTGTGTTGTTGTCCCTGTCGCTTACCTGTCAGCTCGTAATGTGCTCCTTTTTTTTTATTTTGCATAGTTTTCCGGGCAGAAACATTTTATTTTTCCTCAGCTATAAATAATCTCATAAATTCCAGTCCTAATCCTCTAAGAAAATTTCTCTGTGATAGTTTGCATTTTTTTGTTTTCTTTGTAAATTATTAAACTGTGCCACACATCTTTAGGTTCAAGTACAATGTAATCATTGGCCAAAACTTCATTTCAGGTGACATGAGAGTTGCTGTGTAACTCATCAACAGCGTCTGCTCCACCTGTTGTGGAAAGTGCCCATCTCAGGCTTCCATTTCATTCAGGTTTCCCTATCAATATTTTTACCCTGGTGAAATGCTGACATTAGCCATATCAGTTTGTTGTTCTTTGCCATATATGAGGCCAGTTTTATATCTTTCTGATATCCAAAGGTTATACTAATTTTGTTGGAAATTTCTGCTTTGTTTCTGTGTACAACTCCTATGCTGGTCAATTTGTGCTTTGTTAGGAAGTGTAATATCAATTGTTAACTGATAAACCAATTGTCAAGTGTCACGTTCATTCCGATTAGTTTAGGAGATAGGAGCAACAGGTTTGTTCACAACATCCTTTGGTTTATTACATGTGAATAAGGACTTGATGCAGAGTTCTGGGATAAATTTCTTAAGTGGAAAGTATAATAAGCTGGTGTAGTGGCACGCACCTGTAATCCCAGCACTGGGGAAGCTGAGGCAGGAGGATTGCTTTGAGTTTGAGGCTAGCCTGAAGTAGGTAGCAAAACCCTGTGTCAAAAAGCCAAGAAAGAAGGAGAGAGAGAGAGAGAGAGAGAGAGAGAGAGAGAGAGAGAGAGAGAGAGAGAA